>ML283623.1:8651-30812 GCA_005239495.1 Nicotiana undulata | reverse complement strand
TATGTATAATCTTGTATAATAGTGTATATGAGTGTATAAACACATCTTATGCACTATTATACATTTTTATACACATATATACAAGCGTCTGTAGACGAACTTCTTCCACGATTTTCAGTTGCAATTCTTGTTCAAACCCAGTCCAAATCTCCATCAAAATGACTTCAAAATTTATATACAACCTCCTTATGCTATTTCTAACAAGTCTAAATAACACCCACTCCATATTTCTCACAAAATCAAATTCGTAATTTAAACTCACATATTTAAGCTTGCTAAAAATCTAATTTTCACCACCTAAATGGATTTGGTTTGTTGAACTAATATTTGAGTCACAATTACTGATTCGAAAATTAACTTAAAAGCCTGAGAAGTAATTTTGAGAACCTATTGGATTTGGATGTTGAATCTTAGCCTATTATTTTTGGGCTAGTTGGTTGTAAATTGAAATATGAGCTATAAAATTAAAAAGTAGGGAGCCCGGTTGTTCTAATGTAAAATTTTCCCTTTTTTAAACTCTATTTTAACTACAAGTGTTGATACCAAACTAGTCCAAATCACCTTCTATCTTGCTTAAATCTTGTATATTGCCTCATTTATATATTTTCAATGAAATCCAACTATACCTATCGAAACAAATCCCCTTTTTGCCTAATTGTTTTCGATATTATATCATTTATAATGATTTTTGACTCCAAACTAGTCTAATTCACTTTCAAACTTCCTCAAAATTTGTATATTGTCTCATCCACGTGTTTTCAACGAATCCTAAAAAAACTCATTGTAATTTTTTTGGCATATATTTTTCGAATGCTATATATCATTGGTACTTATTTTGGCTATTTTTGGTAGCATGACGAAAATGCCTAGTTGTTGGTAAATAATGTATTTTTTGGTACATTTCTGTAAGATTCTTTAATCATAAAACTACCAATATTCATTGTATTTTAAAATAAAGATATAATCTAAATCTTAATTGATATTTACATATTAATATGAAAATTTTATCAAATATTACTTCAATTGACTAAAAAGGTAAGTCACATCACCCCGCACTATCAAATTGTCCTAAGTATTTAGACAATATTTGGTTGAACTTCAAAAGAAAAGTCTATTTGCAATTTAAGTTGAAAATGTATATCTTTTCATTTTTCTAAGAGAATAAAATTGTGTTGATAAGGAGTTTTAAAAAAAAAAAATAACATTTCCACTAAATTTTTTGCACTCAAACTAGTTTGACTTATTGGTTATTATATATCGTACTTTATTCTTATATTTGAAGAATAGGTATAAAATGTATTAGATGCAATTAGAAGAATTATCACAATTATGTAACAGAAACTATCAAAGCTTATAATCTAGTAATAACAATAAGAATACTTAGTATTATAGGTGTGGGTTTAATTTTTGCTAGCATCTTTTACTTTCTCTATCCTCGCGTCCTATATAATATTTTATTAAAAAAAAAGTTTTATTTATCTTATCAATATATATCAAAACAGATACTTGTCACAATTTAATAATTAACAACTCAAAAAGATTAAAAGTATTTTTTGATATTTCACGTTTGATGTTATTGATGATTTTGACACTATAACTATATAGAAATCTCTTAACTTCGAACTTTGTAACGCTACTTTGTGTTTTAAATTTTGATATATATACTTTTGACGAAATAATGAAGAATTTCAAATTGTAACCATGCCAATGTATGCTTATGGTAGCGGGATATTTTGGTTAAATAAAAATATTTGAGTAAGTGAAACCGACATAAATTTCTGTATAGCATAAAATAATATTTGATTGACCACATCACAGAACAAAGTCGCACATAATTAATGCAATGTCTAGTTTGCTCTATTAAATAAAGGTTGCATTAAATTATGGTAGAAGTTATATTTTATTTTATACGGAATAAATATGAGCCAAGCATACGTGTATTAATAATTTAAAGATTAAGCTATTAAAAAAAGTGTTATATATTGTGAACCTATATATATATATATATATATATATATATATAATAACTTCATTATAACGGTATAGAACTTACATGGGAACCAAAACTCGTTTGTTTATGCATTTTATTTCCGTTTTCTTTTCTAAATTCATCTTCAAAATATTGTTTGGTTATACATTTCATTGAATTTTTAAAGAAGAGTCTAAATTTTTTTTAAGATGAGTTTCAAATGTTGAAAATAATTTTTACTTCTTTTTTCAAGTAAACAATATTTTTATTTAAAAAAATAATATTTTTTTCAAATAAAATACATATTCATATATTTTAATTTCAAAATATTTTTTACGACTTAACTTCAAAAATTAAATTTTTTCTTTCTTTCAAATCTCACATCATTTTTAGGGAAAAGGTACAAATTCATCCCTCTACTTTCGAATATTATCTACATATAATCTCCTTATTATTCGGCCAAACTTATCCCTCCGGTTATGCTATCTGGTCAAATATACCATCAGTAAACTTTAAAAATTACCTTCAATATGTCAGATGACCTAGAATCTCCTAAATAATTTTAATTAAGTCACCTATTCTTCTTCTTAATCTACTATTTCGAAATAGTTAGCATTTACCTTCTTTCTTAATTGAAAAAAAATAAGAGAAGAAATATTAAAGCAATACAAAAGTTAGTAAACAAAGTATAGTAAATTGAAGAATCTAAATTAGGTACCTTGTCTACATTCCAAAATTATTTACAATACCCCAACTTGAATTAATTCTTTGCACCAAAGGTATGGAAACTTTGCAAGTATTAGTGATAGAAGTTGAAGTCCCATGGAGACTTTACATAGTCGAATTCAACTTTCCTTTAATCTAATGTTTATGCATTGTACACTCTTAAGTTAGTCAATCAAACTCTATACTAACCAGGCAATAACAAAATACATTCGAATATACATGTACGCACATGATAAACAGTAGTATATAATACACAATAGATAGACCCCCTGAATTCTACGGCGTGTATATGGTTAAAAATGAAAAAAACCTTAAACCTATTCAAAACCAATTATCACAAGAAAAGAAGTGGGTGCAATGGTAACTAAAAATATCCATGAATAATTTATATAGTCTAGTGCCTTTAGCATTCACATCAATAGTAATTTCAGAAAACAGTGGAGCGAGAAGAACAATAAGTGATTTAAATAAAAGACCCCGACATTGGCATTAGCTAAAAATGATTCTATTACATACCCGGATCAACCTGCTTCTTCCCATGCCCCCCGGCCGGGGCCTGCTCCCCATCCCCACCATTCTCTTGTCGTACAAGAAGAGATCTCGCAGGATGCAATTTTTTNGTATGGACCTATTCCCATTTATGGCACAGTATCCCAAGCAGTAAGGCTCTGTAGAGCTAGTCTCCCTTGAGACCTGCTGCCGCAAAAGCTCTTTCTGCTGCTCCTTCGCCTGCGGATTAAGCTGTAGAAGGCAAGCAAGCAAACCTTGGCAACTGGCAATTTCAAGGATCAGGGGAGGTATGAAATGGTTATCTCGGCTGGGAATCAAGCCCCAACACAAAGAGCTGTGGGCCAGGTTGCTTTGCTTTATCGGATCAATCAGTGTGCAGTGGGCAAGCTCTTTCCCAAGTCGAGAAATTGGGATATTTTGGATTACCTAACAAATAAAGGGGTAATTTTTAAAAGTTTGCTGATGGTAGGGGTAAATTTTATCGGATAATATACGGTAGGGATAAATTTTGTCGGATAGTGTAACAGAGGTTAAATGTAGACAACATCTGAAAGTAGAGGGGTATATTTAGGAGTTGCAAACGGATGGGTCGGGTCGGATATGGTTCAGGTCGAAAACGTGTAATGAAAAAACAGATAAATTATCCAACCAGAGCCATATTTAATACGGTTAAAAAATGGGTTAACCGACGGGTTATATGAATTACCATATTATTCATGACTTCTTGCGATCACTTTTCGGAGAATTTTTAGTCTCCCTAACTTGAGGAACCCCCAATTTGAAGCTTTATAAATATAAATATTAGACCCATTGGTTATCCATTTTCTAAATGGATAATATGATTCTTATCCATATTTGACATGTTTTTAAGAAGTTCATTATTCACCCATTTTTAGTGGTAATGTGAATGGTTAATTGTTTTTTTTAAATCATTTTGCCACCCCTATGAATATTTGACCCTTTCCTTTTTTTTAAATGTCCAAAAGCATTCTAGTTATCCTAAACTCAAAAGGGTACAGTAGTCAATTCAACTGTCAATTCCACAACAATTGAATGTTGTACTACACATTTCCTAGAAAAAGGCAAATTGCAGTAATAACTAGAAGAGGAAAAGAAAGGAAAGGAAAATAAAAGTAGAGAAGAGAGTTTGACGTACTGAGAAGAGGAGAGGAAATCCATATGATTCAACGCTGCTAAGGAGATTTGTTTGAGTCCTTAGAAATTGATCTCATTTTTTCCCTAAACCTCTCCCCCTCTCTGTCTCTTCTCAATTCTCATATTTATGACCCTAATTTTCTCAGAATTGATCCACTTTTGAGGTGAATTGCCAATTCAGAGGAATTTCTGAGTTTTTGAAGTTCTAAAACCCCTTCAGGTGCGTTTATTTTTGTTGATTAGATTCATTTGGGTTTCTCTGTTTCTTTTCATTCTTAAATCCGATATTATTGATTTGATATTTTTTCCAGAAGAAGAGTTAGGTATGTACATACGCATATAGGTCTCTCTCTATGTGTGTGTGTGTGTGTGTGTTTATACTGAAGCTTTGAAAAAAAATCTAACTTTTTGATTAATTCCATGTATCTGTTCAATCTAGAAAGTAAGGCAAAAGTTTTTTGATTTCTGTAACCTGTTATTCGGAGCAAAACGTGGGTTCAGCATATCTACATATAGATATGAAATATTCAAAGTTAAAAAGAAAAAAAATACTGACTTCTTCATCAAATTACGGTGTTGCTGTTTAATATTCGAAATCAGGTGCAAGGTTTTATTGACTGGAGCTGTGCTAATCGGCAAAAAATGGGAGTACCAGCATTTTATAGGTGGTTGGCTGATCGATACCCGCTATCGATTGTGGATGTGGTAGAGGAAGAGCCTAAAGAGGACAGTCATGGGCTGTTTGTTCCAGTGGATGTTTCGAAGCCAAACCCTAATGGCATGGAATTTGATAACATGTACTTGGACATGAATGGTATCATTCACCCTTGTTTTCATCCCGAGGGAAAGGTGAATGAGTGTTTTCTTTTGAAAGTATTTCCAATCAAATTACGTGGTATTTGATATACTTAATTCGTGTAAGCTCTTGCACAAAGCATGTGAGAATTTGTTTTTACTAGTTGCTTGGGAAATAGTTCATTTGCACTTATACGGCTTTCTATGTTAAATGGATGTTTATTTTCTGTGACTGTACACTTGACATGGTTTTTAGGGGAAACATGCATGCATCATGATATACAGTTCACAATAGGTAATTTATTTAACTTAGTCATAGCTGCTAACTGAAGATGATGAGTGGCTGTGAAGCATGCATAGGAGGAGATTGACTTCCTCTGAGTTGGTCTAGCAGGAAAGCGAAGGAACCACCGTTTATATGGCAAGAGACAATATTTCTTGTGCAATTCTTCAATCTATTGCTTCTTACTTTAAAAAGTTTGCTAATGCCGCATCTATTATAAAAATGTGAATCCCAAGTGTATCACAAAATAATTTATTATTTGGACAGCTACCCTAGTCATGTCCTGTTTGTATGTTTATGTAGATCCATGTACAATCTACTAAACTGTCGTTACAAGCACACTCTTCTTGTAATGTACTTCCCATAATTAATTAAGACCCTTTAATAGATTAAACTTTGGACCAGTAAATTGGCAGTCCAGATTTAGTTTTTTTTATCTCCAGCCTAAATATGTATGGTTTAGGATAGGATAAATAGCAAAACGGCCTTCTTGTTTTCCTCTTTCCTTTTATAGTGCTTTCATTGTTATTGGAAGATTATCGGCAAACACTGCTCAAATTCAAAGGGCCATACTTTAAGAATTTTCCTTATAATTGTAGGCTGTCATAATTCAGCACTCTTTCATCCTTTACCGTGTATTAATTAACATTTGTTGGGATTCTACTGGCTGATAAATCATGTTGGGTGGTATATTTGTCTTTCTATTGGTTCGAGTTAGCAGCTATAGTTGAAAACTGGTGGTAGGTGGATGAAAGTGGTCAAACGGAACTTAATCAAGCGAAGCCCATAGCTATTAGAGGTTAAGTTTCAATGTATGGAATGGATGGAAGGCTCAAGCTTTATGGTTAGTTCAATTTGAGAGAGAGAGAGAGAAAGAACTTTATTTGATAAATAAAATCAATGAAGCAGAATATGGGGAACCAAGGTTGAAATGCTAGTCGAAACGAAGAAACGCTAGGTGATCTTTAGCATTTTCTAAGTATAGGAAGTAACAGGTACTTGGCTGATCTTGGCTGATCTGAATATTCATTGTATGTAGTTCGGCGATTCCATAATGGAAAATAATACGAGTAACTGGAAATATGTCAAATTGAAAGTGATGCTTTTGGTTCAAATCGGCAACAAAACCCAATACTCTTTAAAGCACGATTACTTGTACTCAGGCTTTGCTCTAACTACTGTTTACCAACTTCAGAGTAATAGTTATTTTCCATTTGCCAAAAATAAATATCGAAGGAGGTCACAACTCACAAGAAGTTCAATAATGAGAGAGAAAGAAGGTAAGATCAGAGACGAGTGAATATGGAGATAGAGAGAAAATCATTATGGAGAAATCGAAGTTAACTTATGGATGGAAGTATAGAGAAACCCAGAGGGAGAAACAGATTGAGTGAAAAGTGAGCCACTGTAGCGCTACTGCTGAATAGGGAAGGCAAGGAATGAGCGTTAGAATTGCTCACATCGTATGTGCAAGAGGCAAACACTCATTGTTGTCAAAAGCGCGCTTAAGCCCTAAAGCAAGGCGCAAAACATGTTGAGCGCCTTGCCTCGCCTAGAGGGCGCTTCGATGTCATCATCAACGCTCTAAGGCATACTTTTCCTTGTCAATGAGTGCAATGCTTAAGAGGCGACTATAAACCATTGGTATTTCATTTTATCATATATATATATATATATATATATATATATATATTTGAATTTCTTTGTCCATATATTTGTTATTTATCCTTAATATTGTTTTTGGACTACACATACATATTTGTATTTTTTTTCTCCATTTGTGCCTTTCTTAAAGTCCATGCTTTATTTGCGCTTAACGTCCCAACATATAGAACTTTTTTGTGCTTTTCGCCTTTGATAACACTGCAAACACTAACATGTTAAGGAAATCAAAAAGCTTGTATTGGTGGGCCACTATGGGTTCGGGCAACTCTGTGATCATGATCGTCTCCATGCATGCCTGAGATCTTGAGTCATTTACACCTCTAATGTGAATTTTGTAAAATATAGGTACTAAAGTATTGTATCTTTTTTCAGAGAATATGATGAAAGTTTCATGCTATTGCATTTATAGCTGGAAATTAGGATACTGCTGTATTTTGTAAATATTTGAGGCATACTGGGAGATCTTAGAATGAGTGACCGTGGACCTTAGTGAGGAGAGATGTCTTGCAGTTACGTGTTTAGCCGCTTGGGGAGCAAAAACTGATACTACTATTTCTGTAGGCAAGACCAGATGGCTAGGTACTTTGCAAATATTCGTTGCTTTAATTTTATGCACTGGGATGCCCTTTTTATCAAAGATAAGATAATGTAGACAAGTCGACAAAGAAACCCAATTTTTTATTGGCGGATGACATTTGACCTTTCTCTGGTCGATGAAATTATTGAGTTATCGTTGTTAGAAATTAGAATGCTCTTGGTTTAGAGTTAGATGTATCAAATTATTTCCTTTTTGTCTCAAATAGTTGCGTCAAACTGTACAATGATTGGTTACTAAGTAAAATTATTACTGTTATTATATTATGATATTAAGCTAATTATTACTGTTATTATATTATGATATTAAGCTTTATCTGTCACATCTGAGATGCATATTTACAGTTTAGATGTGATATAGTTACTGTTACATAATAAGCAAAGCTTATTTTCTTAACACAAAGATCTAACGAGGTACTAAATGACTGATTAGTGACTTGTGATGACCAACTATTGAAGCAGTAGAGAACTTTGCAATTAATATAGGAGTAATATGAGATTTCTCTTCCATCTTAATCATAACATGCATAATTTGGAAGTCACTGGATGCAACTCTGTGATGTTAGGACCTTTAACCGCTACCTGTGCAGCTTTGGGAGTCTGGGAGGTGGTGGGGTATGATGAACTCAAACCTATGAGATAGTACATTTGGATTCTGTAGTGATACTTATATACCATGGATACTAAAATGGTCTAAATATGAAATGAACAATTAAATATAAGAGACTCGAGAGTTTTGTAATAAAAGAAGCGACGAGAGCCTCTTCTCATAGTTGTTAAATACATAGGAAGCAACTTTCCCAAAACCCTTTCTCTCTCGGTACTTTCTTGGTACCGAATTTGTTATTAATAATACCTTTTACTTATCAAAAAAGCTTCCCAAATAAGACTCATTCAATACCAAAAAAGGTAAAAGATAAGAAAAAGAAACTTCATTTTCTAGTTGCATCATACTGGGTTTGTTGTTGTTGTTGTTAAGATACAGAATATGGAGCTTCCAAAATCAAGACATCCTAAAATTTATGTTTGAAGGTTAATTGTAAGCTGCTTCAGGGAACCTGGATTCAAGGATATGCTGCACACTGCTTGTACCTGATAAGAAACAATAATGTTTGCAGGACAGATTGAGCAGCTTAAAGTTAGTTATTATTGTGAAATCATACAGTGGGATTGGGACATAAATTTGCTGCAATTGCAATAAAGACGAGACAGGATCTCAAATGAGAATCAGCAGCAAAGTTATAGTGAAACTTATCCTGAATTGCATAAAGACAGAGATAGGATGGAGGAATTTAAGACATTTACTTGGTCATTTGTATGTGATAGCCGTAAACCAATGACCATTCATAGATTGGCAGAGTTTCTGCATTGAGTTATTTATGTGGCATTTACCTAAAGAAGTAGTATTTGATGAGTCTAATGAAGGATGTGTCTATATGATGATGAATCTTGTCATTTGATGCTTGAAATGGGCAAACTTAGATCCGCTATAGCAAAAGAATGCAAGATATCCAATCAATGTACTTTATAGATTGGTCATTACTTCCTAGAAATATGGAGTTAGCTTAGCTACCTCTAGACGTTCTGGTCCCAACTAGGATTCTGATAATTTGTTGCAATATCTTGGTATCTCTCCCCGTTTCTCTAGTGTTTTTCCTATTGTTAGGAACTACCTTTATATCAGAGTTTTCTTCTCTACCTTGCAGCCTGCACCAGCAACTTACGATGACGTATTCAAATCAATTTTTGACTACATTGACCATCTTTTCTCATTAGTCCGTCCAAGAAAACTCCTCTATATGGCTATTGGTAAGTTCTGGCTACTGATGTTGCATATCTTTTTACTTCAATGTTTAAAGTCTTAACTTCACTATCTATTTCTTAGATGGAGTGGCTCCTAGAGCTAAGATGAACCAGCAGCGAACCAGGCGTTTTAGAGCCGCTAAAGATGCCGCTGAAGCTGTATAATTTTTCCTTTGTCTTTGTGGTTTAACACGTTAGAATTATGCATCTCATTCAATTTTTTGTGGCAGGAAGCTGAAGAAAAAAGGTTGAGGGAAGAGTTTGAGATGGAGGCTGCTAGTTTGTTGCCTACAGGAAAGCCTGAGACATCTGATTCAAATGTTATTACTCCTGGTACTCCATTTATGGCAGTACTAGCAGTAGCTCTTCAGTATTATATACAATCGAGGTTGAATAAAAATGCAGGCTGGCGGTTTACCAAGGTTGTTCCAGTATAATCTACTAAACTCATCTTACTTTAGTACAATCTTTTAAGATTTAAGGATTCCTTCTGTGGAGTAATCCTTTCTGGTTATTTTTTAATGCAATTCTAATTTTCAGGATACCCTTTCTCTCCTAACTTATTTATTCGGCTGCATTGGGTGATTATTTGAAGGTTATCCTTTCTGATGCTAATGTTCCTGGTGAGGGTGAACACAAAATTATGTCCTACATCCGCTTGCAACGTAACCTTCCTGGCTTTGACCCAAATACCCGTCATTGTCTTTATGGCCTAGTGAGTGAAACAGTTACACTATTGTTTAATAACATCTTAAATTCTGTTATTCCTTTTTTTTGTTGATAAGAAATTTATATGTCCTTTACCTATCCAAAAAAAAAAAAGGAAAGAAAGAAAGAAAGAAAGAAAGAAAGAAAGAAAGAAAGAAAGAAAGAAAGTGATATGTTTTTGACAGAATATGGGTTGTTCAACCTTGCTATTTTCCTTTCAACAGTGTCCTGGACTTCTGTTGCGTTTATCTTGATTATCTCAAGTCTTAATTTCTTCATGATTATCCAATTTGCTTTCTTTAGGATGCAGATCTGATTATGCTGTCTCTGGCTACTCATGAAGTCCATTTTTCAGTATTGAGGGAGGTCCGTAACTACTACTATCCAGTGGCTGTGTCATCAAATTAATGCGTTCTCGAAAACTGAAAGTCTGAACTTCTCTACAGGTGATTACGCCACCAGGTCAGCAGGAGAAGTGTTTTGCCTGTGGTCAGGTTGGACATCTTGCAGCTGATTGTCGCGGTACAAACGGGAACCAAGGCAAAGATGGAAAGGGTGTGAATGAAACACCTATTCACAAGATGAAATATCAGGTTCAAATTTGCTTCCTTTTCTTTTGAGTTCCAATTTCAAGTTTTGTTTATCATCTAATATTTTGGTCCATCTTGTTGTTGCCTCTTTCTCCCATTCGCAGTTTCTCAACATCTGGGTGTTGCGAGAGTATCTGCAGTATGATTTGGAGATTTACAACCCTCCATTTCGGATAGACTTTGAAAGGGTGGTGGATGATTTTGTTTTTTTGTGTTTTTTTGTTGGAAACGATTTTCTTCCCCATATGCCAACACTGGAGATTCGAGAGGTATGCAGTTATCCTGATGTAGGCATTTTTGTCTTGATTGTTATTTCTCTGGTAATAATGAGTTATGGATATTCTACTCTGATGGTTAAAGAATCTTGGGCATACCATAATTCTTTTTCAGTCCAATGCCATTGCAACTGCTATTCGTTCCTTCTCTCCAACTGTTGTGCAGCTGCTGATCATTCTACTAATTCAGTTAATGATTTAATCCTGTATACTTTTGTAGGGTGCCATCAATCTGCTGATGTTCATCTATAGAAGAGAGTTTACAACAATGGGTGGTTATCTTACAGATGCGGGTGAGGTAATTTGCTTTTCAACAATGCACCACTTCAAATTTCTCACGAGGATTCAAGCTATATGTGTCTATTGGAAACAGCCTCTCTGCCCTATCGGGGTAGGGGTAAGGTCTGCGTACGCATTACCCTCCCCAGACCCCACTTTGTGGGACTTTACTGGGTAGTTGTTGTTGTTGTTGTTGTTGTTGATTCAAGCTATATGTGATGTACTGCAGCATGCTTGACTGATATAGATGTTTTCATTGTTCCATCAGATGAAACTTTTATCTTGTTATATCTACATTTCTAATGCAAGTACTGACTGCTAGTTCGTTTATTTTGGTTAATTTGGTTAATTTTATTCTCTGATGGTATGAGTATTAGTCGCACTCCTTTGCAAAGTGTATAATGGTAATATGTTGCATCTCTGCAGTGTCAAATGTCCAAGATTTACTGGCTAATGTAATGCCTGGGGAACAAGAAACTTAGGTAACATTAGGGGCTATTAAGACTTCTAGAGACCGTTAGGCCTTTTTATATGCAAGAGCAGGTGGTTATGTTCAAATGTTAGACATTTGTCTTTCCTGCTCTCCATCTCCTTTTTTTTGGGATAGATTGCTCTCCATCTCATTTTTACTGAGGTGGTTAACTGGAAGACAATATGCTTTTCTGTTTGATCATATTTTCTCACCGAGTTCATTATGGTACTGGAAGCTTGAGCTAAGTGTGCTAATGAGTCCTTTGAAATTGAACTTTAAAACTTGCATCTGTGGAAGATAATGTGTTTTAGTAGTCAAAATCAGGGACCTTCTAGGTGGCCATTTTTTTTTGGAAAAGGTAACTTATCATGTATAAGTAAAAGACTACACAAAAGCTGTGAAGTCACCCATAATTAAAAGGAGGCCTAATAAGAAAAGACACTCCTAAACCTTCTAGGTGGCATTATAGTAATGTTTTATCTATTTTCACGCTCTACGCCTCTACCTGACTTGCCCATTACCACTTACTTTCCTCAAACTTCATTTTACACACAATTGTGTGTAAAACAAACTTTATATTACAGGACAGCTCGGGTAACATATCTGATAGTCCTTATGTTTCATATACTTCTAAATATTACCACTTTGATTCAAGGACTTTGCTTCATTTTTTTAGACGTAAGTAGCTTGAATATTAAAGGCTAATACATATAAGGGCTTATTATGTAGTCATACAAGACACGACTAGCTTTGCAGTGTTGTTCTTTTTTTTGCATTAGCTAGAGATACTGTTAGTTTCTCTGCATTGCCGGTTGTATAGTGGGACCTGATTATTGATATACCTTGGTGTGCAAGTTCTTAGGCTGATTTTGGAAGTTGAGAAGCTTATGTTTTGGGTGAATAATATGACCATTCATTTGCAGGTGTTTTTGGATAGAGTAGAACATTTTATTCAGGCAGCAGCAGTTTATGAGGACCAAATCTTTCAAAAGAGAGCTAGGATAAAGCAGGTGGTGTCTTTAATTCCTGCCTAAAAATCATAGCACAGACAGAGATACGGAGAAGATCCTATGAAGAAATTAGAATTTTTTAACCTGTTTCTGGTTATCTAACCATGCTTATAGAGCTGTAAGATATTTATTTGTCAGGGATATCCAATGTTCGTTTTCCTTTTTAGTTATGCGCCTCTTTATTATAAGTAAGGGTGGTTTCTTATGTATCTGACTAGTCTAGGTTTTTTTTTCTGAAACTCGCAGTGTAACCAATGTTTGGTCTTTACTTGCAGTTACAATGATGTTTTAGCAATGTGGTAGTTACTCATAAGCCTTTCTTCTTGCTTTCAGAAATTCATACTTAAGTTCTCCATCAATTTCACCAGACTTTTGGCAGTGCCTGAATTGCTTTGCCAATTTGTTACAAGCCACTGCACCTTCTTTTATGCTAAATCCTGGATTGTAGTTACAATTGAACTAGTTACTCTACCAAGTTTCTGTGAAGCAGTAGTCTGTTTTGCTTTTTTGGCTCCAAAAGTTAAAGCCTTTGGTAGCAAGCATGCTTAATATTGAACATGATCTACGGCTTATTTGCTCATCATCTTCATTATTATTGTTATCATGACCATTGTTTTTGTTGGCGTTCTTGTTGTTTCACTATTGTTATTATATTATTTTATACTCTTTTGATTTTTTTTTCCTTACTGCAGTCGATAGAAAATAATGAAAGAGCAAGAAATGAGGTTAATGCTCAGCCACAGCCTCCGGCGGAGGACAAGGTGCTTCATCTCTCTTAAATGTTACACTTCCTGATGCAAGAGAGTCTATTCAACTGATCAAGCCGAAGTTCTGATTCTGCTTGATTTTGAATATCAGTACTTTGTCCCAAAATGAATAACCGAGTCCAGAGAATGAGTTTGAAACTGTCTAATCATGGGTTGAACATCAACTGAACATTTTTTCAAAAGTGAAGATTACATAGGCTTATAGCTATGTTAAAGTACTATAGATCAGATCTTTGAAAACTACCAATATTTAGGGAACATTCAAACACAGAAGGAGTAGATCAAGTGTGATTTCAGTACCTTAGTCAATGTCAAAAATTCATTAAGTAGTTGATAATATCTTTATTCATCGTATGGCTTGGGAGATGACTACCTTTTTTCCCCTTATATTATTCGTTTTTATTAGATTTGAACTTCTGTTGAAGGTCTACAAGTTTATTCGTTTAGATTATGGAACTGGAGAGCTATGGTCTTAGGTGCTTTTTTACTTTGTGTTTTGTGGTTCCCAGTAATTTCTTGCCTTTACTTTTGACCTATGTTGCTCGGACTCGGGTGCGGGTATTCGATACGGGTGTGGATCTAGAGGTCAGATTCTTCATCACATAAATTTTAGGATTCGGGGGTTATGGATCCGAGTGCGGATACGCGTGCTAGGATACGGCCAATAAATATATATTAGGTCTTTTGAGACAACTTCCTTTTATGATTTTAACAATTGCACTTCTACTACAACAACAACACCAACAACATACTCAGTATAATCCCACAAGTGGGGTCTGGGGAGGGTAATGTGTACGCAGACCTTACCCCTACCTGGGAAGGTAGAGAGGCTGTTTCGATAGACCCTCGGCTCAAGAGAAGGTGGAAAGGAAGAAAAAGGGAAGAAGAAGAAGAAGAAAGAGGGGGGAGAAAGACAGATGAGGGAGACAAAAGACGATAAGGAAAAAGAGGAGAAAGAGTAGCATCAAATAATAATAATCAGGGAGCAACAATTTCCAGTAGCAATTTTCAAAAACAATGGACGTGGTTGCTAAGTACCAAATATCATAACAAACTAAAAGGAAGTAACTTTCAACCAACAACAAGAATATTACTAGTACTACTGGTAAACGTAGGAGAAACCTATTGGTAACAACTGCACTTCTACGACATTAATATTGTTGAATAGTGTGTTTACCTTTACCTAACCAAAATTAAAAGAAAATGTTGAATAGTGTGTTTTATACTTGAGAAAAAGGAAGAATATGATGAAAATCTTAAATTTGATAACAAACTTCTGAAGCAACAGAATGTACTGAAATAGAGAAGAGAAATAAACGAGGAAAGCAAAAAGTGTGCTAGATATAGTAACCGTGTGGAATTCAGAAATCTTGCTTTAAATTACCACTCTATAATTGGAGGCCCTCCTACTTTTGTTGCTTTTAATGTTTCAACCCATTGTAGGAGTTCTATGTTTCCTGATTTTGAAGGTAAAACAAGCAATACTGTGTCTTGTTACTGTCAGAAAGACAGTTTGTTTGCATGGCTGCCTGCATATTTAAAATAAATGTAAGTCACGTCATGAATGTTATTTAAAGTCCATTACCTTTCAGGTGAAGTTAGGGGAGCCTGGATACAAGGAAAGGTACTATTCCGAGAAATTTGGTGTATCAACTGCAGAGGGTATTGATGAAGTCAGACAAGATGTAGTAAGTTCCATTATAGAATGTTGTTGAACTTCTCATAATCTACTCATATTATATCAAGTGGTTTACTTGCCTCTACGTCTGGGTAGTACTCCCTTTGTTTCATTTTATTAAAATGGCAGTGTCTTGATTGAACACAGAGTTTAAGAAAGAAAGTGTACAAGATACATACCAAAAGTACTTTTAAAACATACAGTTTTAAACATGCTATGATATTTCTATGGTGATGAGAGCATGACATTAAGGGTAAGATGGGAAGTATAAATATAAGAGCTCCAAATATAGAAATGTGTCTATGAAATAGATTAAAAAGGAAAGAGTGCCATATAAAATGGAACAGAGAGTATCTATCAGTGTAACATATCATCACCTTTGGCCCTTGCTATAAAGGCTGCAACAATCAGATGATGTTTCTAAATTCAAGTTGAAACTATTTTGTGAATATTCAACTTTAGATAAGTGACATCTGGTTTAAAACATATTGTATGTTATGATGTGCCAGCAGCTTGGTGCTAGACAAGTAAAAGCCATGAAGCTTAGGACAAGGATAGCAACTTTAGTCTTTCCCAATTTATGTGATGCACTTTCCTTTTTGGTATATCCCAATTAAATTCCGTGCCTAATTAAACAACATCGCATAAACTGGAAAGGCGGAGTATTTAGGAGCCACAATTCATCTTGCGACTCGTTTTGTTCAAGTTAAGAAGCAGTTATTAAATCAGTAATATGGTCATCTGTTCTGATAAGTTGGCCGTTGTGTTCATTCTTTGTTAGAGTTATATTCCTTCTAGAAGTAAAGAACTAGGTGCCTTCTAGGTTGGAGTGTTATACAGTTCTACCTGTCCTGTCCCAATTTCTTGACCGTGACGGGTTTGTAGTTTAGGAACAAAATGTATGACAAATTATTAGATTGAACTGGTAGACAAGTGGAATGAACTAGGTGATTTTTTAAGTTGGAGTTACTCCTTTCGTCTCAAATGCTTTACCCAATGTGATATGCATGGAGTTTAAGCGTGTTTGACTGATTTTTCATTTCTATACTTTTGTATAGACACATTTTTTTTATAAGGTAAATTGTATTAATGAAAAGGGCGAGAACTCCCATAGACATGAAGTATACCAAAAAGTAGAGAATTTACATCAGAACATGATTCTATATAAAAGATGTCCAATCCTCTATACAAGTAGGGGCTATATGAGTGCACCAAAAAGCGATCAAAGATAAAAGACTATTCTTAAGATGTGAAAAAGGAGACTCAATCCCCTCAAAAGCTCTCCTATTTCTCTTCCCCCAAACTATCCACATGAGAGCTAACGGGGCGAACTTCCACGCCTTTTGCAGACACTTAAAAGTTGATACTATTATTTGATTCGGTTGTTGTTCGTTCTGGTTACTGTCAACTTCTGTTGATCTTTGAACCCATAGACTCTAATTCCTGGATCTGCGTCCGACGGATTGTATATGTTAATTTCTCATATAAGTGAAATTGTTTTCCTTATGATAAATAAATAATCAAAATTGAAATAAACAAGATACTTCTGCTCATATTTATGCATAAATTAGATATAGCTTCAAAAGCCGTCCATACAACTTTAAGACATATTTGCCCTTGCTCAATTTAAGAAAAAAGGACACATTTGCCTTCCCTTCAACCGTATAAAGTATTTAGGTATCATCGGCTTATAACAAGTGGTTATGATTGCACAAGTCCTGCTGTCATTTTCCACCTTGAAGCCTCTAATCTAGCTCAACTTTACTGCTCTCACATTTATTCAATCTTTCCATCACCAAGATGAAATAGAGAGGCGACAGAGGATCTCTCTGTCGAAGTCAGGTTTGTGAAGTAAAGAAACCTATTGGGCTCCCATTGAATAAAATGGAAAAATTAGGAGGTGGACATACAATACCTTGTCCAGGTGATCCCATCATTCATCGGGCCCATGTTGTATAGGTTAAGTAAAAGATTCCAGTTTATATGATAGTAGGCCTTATCCAGTGTCCAGCTTGCATAGAACTCCTGCCTTCCCTTCTCTCCCCCTCATTTGATATCTCATTTGCTATTAGGGGAACATCAGTAATCTGCTTCTTTTATGAATGCACGCGGTGACTTAGACTAAGGTTTTTCTTAACCTTCTTCCTTCTTGCTTTGAACAACTTAGACACAATCTTATATACACTTTCGACGAAGCTTCATTGGACTGTCCCCTAGTGGACCTCTTTATTGGAAATGGCTGATAGTTTTTAGTACATCTGCTCTGATCATATCAGAATATCTTTGGTAGAATGCTGTTGTGTACCCATTTGTCACAGGTGCTTTTTTAGGTGAACAGACGGTGATACCATTCAGCCATTCACTATGTTCTTATTGTGAACAAGGTCTTAAGCGGCCACACCTTTTTGTCACTTGTTTATTGGGGGACTGTCATCCACATATCTTGGCCTCCAACTCTCAGTTTCTATGACCAGAGAAGTGTAAAATCTCAAATTACAGAATTGCCAGCTCAGTCTTTAGCCATCTTCCTATTGATCAATGCAGTTCTTCCTCTTCTTCACATCAGCCATCCTCTGGGAGAAACTATGTTCCTATCTCCATATTTTAGCCACACACCTCCTGATCTTGTTCTGAAAGATGTTTCCTCAGCTTTGGTTAAAGAAAAAATCTCCTCAAATATACCAATTGATCCATGTTATCCAATTTCTTTTTGATCTGTCTTTCTCTTTCCTAATCTCCAGAAAACAGTTTCATTCATGTCCTTCAGTAACTTGTGAAGGATAACTTGGATGTTGATAGGTCTACTCATCTGAAGAATGAGGGTAAAAAAAACTGCAATAACTGCACAGACAGACCTATGTGGTTTGAATAGAATTTTGGAGGAAATGATTTCTTAAATGTTTTTTTCATTTTATAGAAGTTTGGAATGTAATTTTGAGTAGGTTGTAGATAACTTCTACATATATTCAGAGATTAGCATGATATCACCATATCTATTAAGACATGGGTGATTAGTTTCATTGCTTCGGCTGCGCTGTATGCCTGTAACTGCTTGCCTCTGGTGATTACAGTGCTAGTGGATAGTTTATAAATACTACCAAGTTCTGTTCCCAATATCGGAAACTGTAGTGAAACTGAAGTCCCATGCATCCATTTTATCACAGATACCATCGTTTGACAATCAATTCACATCTTCATTGCTTTCCTAGATGCCTTAAATTATGGTATTGCATCGTGCTTAACCAAGGATGAAACTATGGGCATACTTGTCATTTCCCTCAACTTATAGAAAAACTTGTGTGCTGCCTCAACCTCAGCTGTGCTTACGTCCTTTTCCTTTGTGCACCACTTAAGCTCTAATTGTACCGTTAGATAAAAGGTTCTCAATAGACTTACATGAGGGTGCATTTTATAGAAAATGCAGATTGAAGTTGTTATGGTAGTATGGGGAACATAGGTGCAAGAAGTTTCTCTTTCCTAAATTTGTATAATTAGGCACACCCTCTTGTGCTGAGAGATACCATTTTCCTCTTTGCGAAATCTGCGATTTTGGGGCATCTGTTTTCATGTATTAACTGTGCTTATTAACGGCCGACTAGGAGAGATGGGTCTGCAAGGGGAAGATCTTTCTTTGAGGGGCAGGCCAACTTCCCTTTTGGCCTGCCTTTCTCTTGCAGTTAACATTATTTTGCATCCTATAGCTAGTAATATGTTTGTGAAATTTTGTCTTATTCTCAACTTTTAGATGATAAATGTCAAAATTTCAGGTTCAGAAGTATGTGGAAGGATTATGTTGGGTTTGCCGGTATTACTACCAAGGTGTTTGCTCGTGGCAATGGTTTGTCGTTTTCCTGGATAAATGAATAGTATTTTTGCACTTCATATTTACACATTTCTTGTGAAGTTATTGCTTTATTGAATACTTTGTGGTAGAAAGATGGAGCTTCTTTCTTCATGCAGCGTGCCACATATATAATGTTGATTACTTTGCACTTATCCTTGTAGGGATGTTGTGTATGACTCCTATTGTAATAGTTGAATTTTCTATTATTCAGATATTCATTCTTTTAACATTTTTTTTTATTGGAGGCGAGGGGTTAGTGGTTGGAGTTGGGAGAATCTCTTCTTCCTACTTTTTTTACCCGTCATCAATTTTGTTTGAGTCACGAGTACAGTGGAACCTGCTTATTGATGTCTAATGCACTGATTAGAGTTGTCAGCTAGTCCCACTTTAACACTAGACACGGAGTTTAAAATTCTAGTTTCACTTAATGAATTATATTAGTGATAGTGGAAAAGACATTAAAGAAATGGTTGAAAGTTAGTTTGGTAGAGAAAACATCACCTCAAAGTTTAAAGTTTGTATAATGAAATGACTTTGAATTTTTGAAATTTGTGAAAGTCGTACAGAATAATTTGTTAGTGGCATGCTGTCAAACATTTTGGGATGTCTCAAAATGGAAAATTGTCATAGTAATTGGGACAGGGGAGGATCTTAATTCTTCTAACATCTCTTCATCCTTCCTAAATTTTAGGTGGCTCAAGTGGCAATGTGCACTTACAGTTTGCTTTTTTATTAGGTTTTACCCATATCATTATGCTCCATTTGCTTCTGACCTCAAAGGTCTGGCGGACTTGGAAATTACTTTTTTCCCAGGGGAACCATTTAAGCCCTTTGATCAGCTAATGGGTGTTCTGCCAGCTGCAAGGTTATCTTTAAGTTCTTCATACTCCATATTGAAAGATTTGCAAAGGAAGCATCTTTTATCCAGATCTGGTCATTCCTATACGTTAGTGGTTGTTTATGTTTCTCTTCTCCCCCCCCTCTTTACCTGTCCTGCAGTGCAAATGCTCTTCCTGAAAAGTACAGGATGCTAATGATGGATCCATCATCACCAATTTCTGATTTTTACCCAACAGGTGTCATGTCAACATTTTAGTGCAGTTCAGTTTACTATATCTCTTCTTGTTCAGAAGTCAATCATTCACCATAAATTCTTTTGTGCCTTCAGATTTTGAACTTGATATGAATGGAAAGCGTTTTGCATGGCAGGTATTTTTACTGCAATATTCGAATGTCTAGTGGTTTTTGGATATGATTTTAGCTGTTTACTTATTCGACAGCTTGATATCTGTGGACTAATTGTGATTTCCTCTGTAAAACAGGCTGTTGTAAAGTTGCCGTTCATCGACGAGAAGAAGTTACTTGCTGAAACTAAGAAGCTTGAAGACACGTTATCGGTATGAAAGATAAGATTATTTTTAGACCGTTTACCATCTTGGCTCTTGTTGTTAATAGAATCTATAATAAAGATGGGGAACTTGATTTCCTCAAATGTCAAAAGAGAGCACTTAACTACTACTCTTCTTTTTCCATCTTCATGTTATGTTACATCCAATTCGGTTTCTAATGCTGCTATCCTTGCTGTCAGTATCTTTGTCATGAGACACGTGCAGTTCTAGTAGGCTTGATTGGTGAATTGTTGCATTGGACTTAGATTTTATTAGTTAGGAAATTACATCCCATTAAAGAAGTAGGCTGCTGAGGTCATACATGTGCTCGACTTTGCTCAGTTTGAGATGTCATTGAGTTTTGATAAATGGATGGTTTTTCCTAGATAGTTTCTACCCTTGGTGGAAGGGGATGAGGATATTAAGTTGTCATTATTCCCTTCTACTCAGTTGCTGGCCTATTTCAGTTTTAGATCAGCTTCATATGTCTTTATTGCTTGGTAAGTTTTATTGATTTCAAAGAGTCAATTTTTTTCTTTTTTCTCGGGCCGAATTCATACATTCTATTTCTTATAGATATAGTCATGGCAATCTTCTCGGTGAAGAAGAACTTGTTGAAAAGAGGCCTTTCAGTTCGTTCTAAGGCACTAGGGACGAGCCATTACCAGGGTTATTAAAAGTGAGAGCTCCTCGCTTAAAGCGCAAAAACGAGGTGAAGCGCAAGGTCTGGGCTTTTCTGCCCTAAAGCGAGGCATCTGGGGAAAAAAAGCGAGCCCTTTAGGCAAAAAAGTGAGAAGCGAGGCGCAACAAACAAGAAAAGCTCGCTTAAGCGAGATCCAATGGATGCCTAGGGTTTTTAAAAAAAATAATTGCAGGCCCTTTTTCTGACAAAGAAGAATAGGAATGAACTAAATCACAAGCTTCTGATAAAAAACGAGCAGTTCTATACACTTGTGCACTTTTCTTCCAACATATTTCTTGTTACTGCTGCAAGCCAAAACATCCTGCGACATCTCTTCTTCTCTTCTTCTCTCAAGCTAAGTTTTTCTTCTCTTCTTCTCTTCCTCTTCTGCTTTTCTTTGCTTCTGCTCGACTCCTCTCCTCTTTTCTCTTCTTCTTTTCTATTTTTTTCCAGCCCTGTTTTCTATGCTATGCTTCTGCTCTGTTTTTTTTTTTTAATAACACTACTGTTCACTATTATTTACTTCTTAATTTAAGAATTGAAACATTTGCTTAATATGTTATTTTTATTGAGTTCTTGGTCATTTATCTATGCCTATTTAATATTTTTTTTATTTAAGTATTAAATTGCGCTTCACATGAAAGAAGCGCTTCGCTTCACGCTTCTCGCTTCGGTGAAGCGAGGCCTCCTTGCTTTTTTCCTCTTCTCGCTCTCCAAAACACTGGCCATTATAGACGGTCTGATGCTTCTGGAGTTCGCTCATATTGAATTGTCCAAAAGCTCATGACCCCTCGATTCTCGAGAAACTCGGTGATCTCGAAGTTTTTCCAAGCCTGGTCAGAGTACGACTGGTTAAGGGGGCATGGGTTTACGAAGGTTAGGCGAGATTTGGTAATTTCCAAAACAAATGAAAAGAGATTGGGGTTGATAGGTGTCAGTTGGCGAGGAACTTGATCCCCCCCCCCCCC
>ML283620.1:0-10366 GCA_005239495.1 Nicotiana undulata | reverse complement strand
CCATTTCCAAAGGAGACATTTCCTCCTTTGAGGTTTTCAAGTGAAAGGAACTATTCCTTGTTCTCCCTCATATGCTTTGAGCAGCCACTATCCAAAAACCCAATTTGGCTGCTTCCTCTCACTTGTACCTACAAAAGGAAATCAGGGGTTAGTTTTAAGAACCCAAACTAGTTTGGGTCCTTTTCTATGAGAGAATGGATGAATCAAATTTTTTCTGGCCCAATTTGGTAGCCAGTTTTTCTTTTTGACAAACCTCTCATTTTTTCGACTGGCCTACTCTTTTGCAGTACACTCATATTTGAAGTGTCCAGTCTTACCACAGTGGGTGCAGATTTTATTTTCAGAGAGAGTGAGATACTTGCTTTTGGGATCCCACTTGGGCAATTAACTCCCAAAACCAAGCCCTCTTCGATTGCTACTATGATTCTCTTGAAGACATGTCAAAGCGTCAGAGGATTTATTCCATTTACAAGTTCTATCTAATTCATGTTTGACTTTGCCAAGCTCTTCTTTAAGTGATCTTATCTGTTCATCCTTGGCATACATTTTATCTTTTAGTTTTCCCAAATTTTCCTCTAACATGACATGAGAGTGATCAACAACCTTTTTACTGGATCCTAATCTCAGTTTTAAGTTTTCAGATTTTAATTCTAGAATCTCAGTCTCAAGTGGATGAACCTGGTTCAACAGGACAGTGTTTTTCTTTTCAGATTCACTGACTCTGATTTCCAGGTTCATGCACTTTGCTTTTAGCATTGCACATTCTTTAGAGAGTTGATCATTCTCTTTGGATGTTTCCTCAGAATCATCTATGAAATCAAGTAGCAACTCAGAGAGTTTTTCCTTAGATAGGAACTTTATTTTGTTTTTAAGATGAGAAATACTTACCTGGGGTTCNGCCTTAGTTGTGATTTTCTTGGGTTGGACCAGTTCCTTCTTCCTGTTCCTTCTTTCATATCTCTCTTTTTTCCATTCTACTTCCCACTGAGGACAATTTTTGATGAGATGGTCAGTCTTACCACATTTGTAGCATCCCTCTTCGGTTGGCCTTTCTGGAGTTTTTTCTTTGTTGTAGTTTCCTCCTCTAGAGATGCCCTTCTTCCTCATGAGAAAGTTTCTGAATTCTTTGGTAATCATGGACAACTCATCATCCTCCAGATCTGCTCCCTCAGTGATTCTCAGTGCTAGATTCATATCCTTCTTTGGACCATCCATCTTCATTGTCTGCCTTCTGAGTTCATAGGCAGTGAGGTTTCCAATCAGCTCATCCAATCTCAGGGTTGCCATATTCTTGGATTCCTGGATAGCAGTGATTTTGCTTTCCCAGGAAATTGGCAAGACTCTTGTCAGGATCTTCTCAACCCTGTCCTCTTCAAGAATGATTCTTTCAAAAGACTTTAGTTCATTGGTCAGAGTTGTGAACCTTGTGTACATCTATTGGATAGTCTCTCCTTCTTTCATAGTGAAGTTTTCATAATGAGAGTATAGTAGAGTACCTCTTGACCTCTTTACCTGAGGTGTTCCTTCATGAGCCACTTGTAGAGTATCCCAGATTATTTGGCTGTGGTGCAACTTTGGATTCTGTTGTATTCATCTGGACCTAATCCACACTAGCCACTTCTTGGCCTTAGCATTCTTCTCCCATTTTTTCAAGTCTTCAGCAGTGCAATCAGCCCTAGTATTTGGTACATCCACACCTTCAACAGTCTTCTTCATTGTAGCTAGAGGCCCATCAGTGACTATGTCCCAGAGTTAATAGTCTTCTCCTATCAGGTGGTCCTTCATCCTGTTCTTCCACCAAGAGTAGTACTGGCCATTGAAGAGTGGTGGCCTTGCAGTTGATTGACTTTCCCAGTTCCCAGGTGGTGCACTCATTTTGATCTTTTCCAAGGTGTTAGCCTTTTCAAGGATAACCTGCTCTGATACCAATTGATGTTTTAGTCGTCAATACCATACAAGAATATAGGTTAAATGTGTGGTACCCAATTTTTTGAGTGCTGTCTCGCAAGAAGAACCTGGTTCTTCTTTGTGTTCCAACTTCTACTGGTGCGGAATAATTAAAGCAGTAAAGTAAAAACACAGAGATTGTTTTACATGGAAAACACCTGGCTCAAAAGGTGAAAAACCCACGACCTACTCCTCAGTAGGATTTGCTCACTCTCNCTAACTTGAACAATGTGTACCTATTAATATTTGCTTCTAAGAAAGCTGATAAGATACAATATTGAAACACCTACTACAATCAACTAGACTCAATAAATCAACGATGAAACTGGTTCTTCTAGTTGATCTGTAGCTTTTGTATCACAAAATAAATTTGCTTGCAAAACAACTCTGGGAATTTTGCTTTCAGATCTTGATTCACTTCAGTACTTGTGCGTCTCTTTCTCCAGCAGAAATACTTCGAGTATTTATAGAGTCAATAGTTGAATTTGTCGATCAACTCTAGTTCAACTCTTCCTGGGAGAAAGAATTCGAATTAAACTCAACTTCCTTCCTTTGTTACTTTCCTTGTTGAATTCAACTTCTATTCTCTCATCAGTTTGCAACCCTTTTGCATTAGGAGACAATCTCTTGGTTCATTGATACTTCACAATCACAAATATCTCCTATGCATATACGGTTCATGTGCCAGCTATTCAGTTCAAGAATGTGTGCTCTGATGGACCTGGTTCAACTGGTCAGCCTTTGTCAATCTTCAAAACTATGCAGTGACATGGGTGAACAATACCTTTTCCACATTTGTACGGATGGAGTGATTAGAAGATGTGCACTGGAAGAAGAGCAATTTGAAATTCTTGGGGCTTTTCATTCTTCTCCATATGGTGGTCATCATGGTGGAGCAAGAACGGTGGTAAAAGTGCTTAGTTGCAGTTCTATTGGCCCAATCTTTACAAGGATGCATGTGATCTAGTGAAATGATATGATGAATGTTAACGAGCCGGTGGAATCTCAAAGAAGAACGAAATGCCTCTCACAACCATTTTGGAGATTGATATTTACGATGTGTGGGGAATTCACTTAATGGGACCTTTTGTGAGTTCTTGTGGAAACACGTACATCTTGGTCGCGGTTGGTTATGTGTCCAAATGGGTTGAAGCCATTGTTTTATCCAACAATGAGGCGAGAAGTGTGGTGGATTTTTTGAAGAAGAATATTTTCACAAGGTATGGTACTCCACGTTCTATTATAAGTGATGGGGGTCCCATTTTTTCAACAAGGCTTTCAACCCTTTGCTTGGAAAGTATAGTGTGACTTACAGGAATTGTGGGCAGAAATATGGCTAAGTGTTGCTAGAACTGTGGACCGTAGTTGATTTTTGCAGACCACACATTTTTGGTTGCTGCAGCAAAAGAACATTGCGGACCGCACAAATGAGAGGGTGAAAATACCAACTCTCTGAAGTTTATCCTGTCAGAGAAAAGGTCTATCTGCAACCGCACATGAAATCTGCAGCTGCAACTTGAAATCTACGGCCGAAACTTGGAATCTGCGGTCGCACACAAAAATCGTGCGGACCACAGGAGATGCTCACCGGGTAACAGAGTGCGTACCGCACATGAAAATGTGAGGCTGCACTCGCTCTTCTTTCCCTTAGTAAACAAAAGGTAAATAGAGGAATAGGGGCATTTGGTACATTTTTCACTCTCTAAGAATAAAAATATTCCTTTGTTAAAAATTTCTTGGTGATTTCATTTATCCACACACACAATATCAGTGATCAATCACTCATTCGTCAAGTATGTTTCAATTTCTTGTTAATCTTTGTCTTTTAATTTGTAGATTTTAGTCCTTTTTAGGCCATTTGTCATTAGAATTCAATTGTGTATCCAGTGAGGGTAAATATGTAATGGGGTTAACATATTTTCATGATTCTATGATGTTGCCATGTCAAATTGTGCACAACATTGCAAACCTAGATAGAAAAAAAATGACATGTATGTAACTTTTGAATTCTGCGGCCGCACTTGAATTTGTGTGGTCCGCATATTTCAAATTTAGGGCAACTTAGTAAAGAACTCATTCTGCGGCCGCGAGTTAAAATGTGCGGAAAGTAAAATTCTCATCGCGGTCGAAAAAGCCCATTTACTATCATATGAGAGCCCATACATTTTGATTCCAATGTGCGGCCGCATTTCTAATTGTGTCGACTGCAGAAATCATGTTGCGGCCGCACATCAGGCAATTCTCTATCATCAAAGAGTTGGCATCTTTTGGGTTTCATAGGTGCGGCCGCAAGTGAAATTGTGCGGACCGCACTTCACTTTTGCAGCCGCACAGCAACACTGTGCGGCCCGCAAGTCCTCATCTACGGCCGCAAGTGAAATTATGTAGACCGCAAATCATTTCCTGCAAGCATGTTTTAACTGTGTGTCTTCTGTTATAGATTACTTGCATATCTCCTGTGCATGTCTGAACATTGAATTTCTACTAACAATCGCCTTTGATTGATATAGAAAATGGTTCGATCTAGAGGACGCGGTGACACATCAAAAAGGGAGAGGTGAACCCTCTCGGGGTCGAGGCAAGAGTTCCTTACCCCTTGTCCAACAAAAGACAATCACAAAGAAAGCTACAACCGGCAGAGGGAAAATTTATTAAAGCCCAAGTGCAAAGTACGATCCGTACATGAAATGTGCGGCCGTAGAAGCTAAGCAAAACTAGAAGTTCAGAGAGTTCTCAATCCAAGCTCAAAGGAAGTGTGGACCGCACAATTATTGTGCGGCCACAGAATTCAGTTGTCGTATTCAGAAATGTGCGGTCCACAGAAGAGTTATGTGCGGCCGCACCTAGAAATGTGCGGACCGCAGAATATGAGACATATGGACATGGTTCAGAATTGTGCGCCCGCAGATTAAACTCCTGTCAAGACTAAAGCCAAGTGCGGACCGCACATGGAATTGTGTGGCCGCAAAACCTCTGAAAAGAGCAATTTTGTCCGAAATTTCCAACATTGTATAAATAGAATAGTTTCACTTTTTAGGTTAACTTTGTACCTTTTGACATCAACATCTGATTTCTTTTAGTTATTATAGTCATTTTGAGCTTTTTGAATATTAGTTTTAACATGTCAGTCATTAATATGGGTTTAATTATCACTTCTTCTTCTTTATCTTCTATTTTAAGTATGAGTAGCTAGATTTTCACTAGGGTTGTGACCCAACCCTAGTGTATAAACTTAATGGGTGTTCGATTTATTGCTTGTTTATGGTTGGGTGTTGATTATATGGCCATGCTCTTGCTTTTAATTGAAGATTTAATGGTTTCAAATATTATTTCATGCCTAATTGACTTGGTCTCTTCTTGAGAAAGACAGAGTTAGTCTAGGAAAACTTGGATAGAAAGGAATTGCTCTCTCTGATTGAGAGGTATTGAGTGGGTAATCGAGTGTTGATAGTTATAATCCACCCCGACCAAGAAAACAAGATTTAAGGCTACAACCCATTAAGTGAACACCTAGGTGAAGGTCATAGCCCTAGGCCTTTTTTACTATTTGAAAAACAAACAAAAACAATTTGCTAGTTTTAATCCTTAGTTGTCATCCTTAGTTTAAAAAGGATTTAAAATAAACCAACTTTTGTGGAAGTGTAATCCGAGATAATTTAGGCTCATTCACCCAAATATATACTCCTAGTCCCATTCATAGCTCCATGTGAAAGTTCGACCTTGACTCCTTGTTGGGTACTATAATTGCTCTGACAGTTTCACAACCTCAAATAGAGGTGTGGCTTGGACGAGATAAATGATGGCAGAGGGGGAGATGCTACAGATGTCGTCCTTGAAAAGTTGAAGAAGAAAGAGGTTTTGGAGGACCGATTTATTATCTTGGCTGCCTTAACCAGGTTAACCCTTGAGCGGCAATTTCTGTAGAAAGGTTTAGATAAGTACAATCCAGTCGTTTTGAGGCAGTTCAGGGCGCAAGGGGTGGATGTGGTTCACTCAGAGTGTAGTAGATGACAAAGAGTACCTTGTCCGGGAATTCTACGCCAATATGGCGCATATCAAAAAGTGACAAAGGTGACCAAAGTGCGTAACCTCAAAGAAAGGTTTGATCAGCATACACTTTACACGTGCTTGGGCTTCGAAGATGTTGAGCTGAAGGAATATTTGGATAAGTGTGCACTGGGAGACGTAGTCCGGCCTTGGTTAGCGGATATTCTAGCACCATCGGGACCACCACCATTATGGATTAACGATGGGGTTCCTATCCACCGGAGCACCTTAATCTTTGAGGCAAAGGGGTGGCAGATATTTGTGTGCAGCAAACTAGACCCATTCCAGAATTAGACTCACCTTCCCATCCCTGGGGCAATTTTGGTTGCTTCTATTACGGTCGTATACCCGATCAATGTGGGTGTCGTGATGTCAACCAACATCTCAGTGATTTCTCGGCAAGTTGACTCATCCTACACGTATCCTAATACTATTATAGAATATATCACGGATACAAGGGTAGAGCCGAGGGATTATGACACAAAAGTGAGGCCGAAGAAGACTTTTGCTTGGTATTCACTGATGGATGCAAACAATCCGAAGAAGAAAGTTCAGCCTCCTACCACCGCGGACCAATCTGATGAGCCAACTATGGTAGTTGAGGTAGTTGATATTCCATCCACTTCAGTCGAGCCTTCCTCTAGTGTCATAGCTATTCCTCCACCCTCCTTCACAGCCCCTACTGCAGCTCCTACCACAGCTCTCATCTCGTCTTTGAAGTTAGTGCCCATGCCTCCTAATCCACTATCTGCATTGCGAGTCTCCCAGAAATTGGCGAGTCTCTATAACTGCATGCAGACAGCCACTGTAAAGTTGTCTGACTTGTCCAGTATTGTTGCAGCGTAGTCCACCTCACAAGCATCACAGTTTCCTTCTGACCTTGAGGAGACATTGAAGAAAATTCTGGAGAACCAGAAGACTATTATGGACACCTTAGTAAAACATAGGTCGGTGGTTGAAGAGCTGGGAAAGGAAGCCAAGAAGATGAGAAAATCCCGGGTCAGCAAGAAGTCAGTGGACAAGCTCCGGAGATAGGTGACCAGGATTGCTACCGCCGGAGATCTCCCCTTTGACATGTTGCTTGACCCACATCATTCAGTCCCAGATCCTATAACACCATCTGCATCGGTGGCACCAGTTGGCCCGTCTGAAGAGCCAGACCTTGCTGCCGACATTGTTGAGGCAGTGCGTCAGATGTTCACAAACTCAGCCACACCTAGAGCTGAGGATAATGAGATTCAGTTGGATGAGCCTAAGGGCGATGACACTGCTGGGGACACAGAGATGTCCAAGGAGCCGTAGGGAATTTTCTTCACTTTTCCCATTTTTACTCTTATTTTCCTAAGCATTGGGGACAATGCTTACTTTTATTAGAGGGAGTGGATCTATTTGACACATTTGGTATTTTGATACATTTGGCCGGTAATAATTTGATGATATTCTCTCTTTTCCTATTTGTATGTATATATCTTCTCTCTCTTACTATGTATATTCATTTTATCCTTAGTAGTTTTGTTCATTAGCTTATTATCTTTGTTTTTGCTTATTATATTCTTTTTATATTTTAGTAGTTAATAAGCCTTTGATTTTCTTAATGTCATGGTTCTTCCAAAGATAGTTTTTGTGTGAACCGGATGACTTGTCCTAACGATGGATGGCGTGAGAATCTTCTTAAGGGAATGAGTCCGCTTTGTGTTTAGGTAATAAAGCAGTAGTAATGAATAAATAGACCTAATTAAGTCATGCTCGAAGAGTCAACTATGCTTCAATTGGCACCAACACACTTAACTACGTGCTTATGGTTAGAAACAAGGTTTTTTGAAAGAAATAACTCTAGTTAGTGACTTTGTGACTCTTGTGTTGAGGGCAATCATCGAGTGGTTTAATTGGACCATAGTGATATTTAAACTTTAATGTGGTCATTGTGGGCCCTCGACTCTGTCCTCTTTTACAATCCGGTTGCGTGAGGGGTGAGATGAATTGTTGCTAGTCCAATATTCGTGCAAAGGGTCTAGAACTTGCCCCGAATGTGTTTCAAGTTGAAATCCTGAGTTTTGCTTGGTTTGATAAGTGATTGTAGTATCTCATTGAACCTTTTGAGTTTTCTATTGCCGACCAATGTTATTATCCCTAGTCAACCCCTTTGAGCCTCTAGCCTTTCTCATTTGATAACCATGTTACAAGCCTTTACCCATTTTGTTGTGACCCTCTCTTGGCACTCGAGCTTTCCTTAACACTCTTGTAAAACAAATGTCTTAAAACGTAAGTTTGGGGGGAAGATGAGAAACTTGAAAATGGTATAAAGGCACAAAAAGAGAAAAGAAATGATCTCTATGAGAAGAGAAGGCAAGAAAAGAAAAGAACAAAACAAAAAATGCAAAAAGTGAATAAGTGGAAGGGTTGAATGGATTAAAAAGAGGTAATGATCCCAAACATGGAGAAATCAAAAGGGAGAAAATGAATGAAATGATCAAGAAAGAGTGATGCTAAGTCTCTCTAGTCCCCAATGAAAAGAAATTGCCTCTAAGAATTGACAAAGTGTGAGCCGAGAAACGAAAGATGGAGTGCTTAAGGAAAGGTGTAACCACTTACCCATACGGTATCCTACTGTAATGACTCGGTATGTCATTACGTGAAACCTGCATTATAATTATTGTTATTGACTTATTATAGATTGGTTATTCTNTTAAATGAGAATTCAGGCACTTAGTCCTTAAGAATAGCCTTAAAATGGGAAAAGTCAACTAAGAGTTGACTTATTGGTAAACGACCTCGGAATGCGGATTATTATGGCTCGGATAGCTTCGTTAGGTGATTTGGGATTTAGGAGTATGTTCAGAATAATTTTGTGATGTCCAGTGTAGAATTAGGCTTGAATTGACGAAAGTTGGAGATTTAGAAGTTCTTAGGCTTGAATTCGACGTAGATTTGGTGTTTTGGTGTTGTTTTGAGTGTTCCGAATGTTCGACTAAGTTCAAGTTATGTAATGGGACTTTTTATTATGTTCGTACGTGGTCCCGAGGATCTCGGGTGAGTTTCGGATAGGTTTTGCTGCGTTGTGCTCGTTTTTCTTATGCTTCGATGTCGTTTCTTCAAGCATAAATGATATCATATGGAACAAATGAGCTCCTATTACTTCTTTGAATTAAGTATTAGATACGTATCGTAATTACGGACCCGTAGCAAAAAGAATCATCGAATTTGGGTATCGTATGAGGATTTTATGGCCATTTTACCAAGGTTGCCCAGATATTTCAGGTTAATTACGAAATTGCCCCTGACGGCGTATTAAAAACCTGCGCTATTTGCAAATCTTAAAACCTACATATCTCCTTCATTATAAGGTCAAATTGAGTGATTCAAACGCCTAAATTGATTAGAATTTCACAAGGAATCCATTGGGAGCAGTAAAACGCGTGAAAAGTATATATATAACGAGAAGTTCGAGTTTTCTTCCAATATTTGAACGGGGAGAAGCTTTTGAGGCGATTTTTAAGAGAGGAAATCAGTGTTCTTCATAGAGGTAAGTGTCTTGACCATTAAAACTCGTTTATGGGTGATTATAGACCATAATCTCAGCCTTTAATTCATGAAAAACAGTAGAAAAATAGAATTTTGGGGCATGAGATTATGAGACCTTTAGGGGTCGTTTTGAGGGGTCAAACGGACTCCGATTTTGGTATTCTCTATATGTACGGAATCAAGAGAAGATGAAGAACACCTTTATGTAAAAATTTCTTAGTTTCGGGATGCGGGCCCAGGGGTCGAGCTTTGACCGATTTCGGATTTTTGAGCTAAATTTGATATCTTTCAATTGGAATATGTTCCTTAAGCACATATTGATGATAAAAATATGAACTTGGTAGATTTGGAGCGTTCGGAAGTTGATTTGAAAGGCAAAAGCATTGCGGAGTAGTTTCNTGCTTAATTAGTATTTATATATTATGATATGTTTTGGGCTGTAAGCCGTGTTTGGGGCCTATTACCGATCTATATACCCCTTGGGGAACTGTTTTACTGTGTTTCCTCACTTGATATGTTGTGAATTACACTCAGTCTTTTCCTGATAAATTGTTTTGACACTAAGAGTATTTTGATACTATTTATTGAAAAATGAAACACTATTTTGGGTCGAGAACTCGATTTGTTTATGGCCTAAGGGCTAATTGAAAGTGTCTGACTGAGTGATGTGAGGAGGCTCCCAGGCCTTATGAGTGATGTGAGGAGGCTTCCAGGCCTTATGAAAGAGTTGAGGAGGCTTCCAGGCCTTATGAGTGATGTGAGGAGGCTTCCAGGCCTTATGCGAGAGGTGAGGAGGCTTTCAGGCCTTATGAGTGATGTGAGGAGGATTCCAGGCCTTATGAGTGATGTG
>ML283618.1:0-30013 GCA_005239495.1 Nicotiana undulata | reverse complement strand
TCGTGTAATCAACTATCATTAACGGACTCCCCCACTTGGCTCAAAGCCAAAGATCAAGACAAACAATAATTCACGATGCCCGCACATTATCACTGCCACCATACTGTGGTGGAATTCAACTAAATCCTTCATACGCTCATATGACCCAGACCATCTAACCCTCAACTCGTATGCAAATCTCGCATTCACCATTTTAATGATCACGCCAACTCCCACAAGCCATATAAACTCAAATTACAACATACATCATTTACTGGTAGAAAAGAACTTGCTACAGATAACCATAAGGGTCACACACCTCAAGACAACCCGCAGGAGATACCCCTACCTGCTTAATCTCAAAATGTTATCTCCCTATACACTTCCAAAAATCATAGCCATCACACAATTATTATACCTTCCTACATTAGAACACAACCACTGCCTGCCCCCAAGACATCCCATTTAGCGGTATAAGAACCTGAAGCTGATGACAATACTAACACTGGGGCTGTGGTCAAGGAATTCTTAAGCTTCTGGAAGCTCTACTCACACTCGTCTGACCACATAGATACCTTCACTGGACACCACGTGTCCCAAGAATGCTACTGAACTGAGCCAACAATTCACACTTGGAGAACTTCGCACAAAGCTTCTCCTCCCTATATCCTTGTGATACCATCATCAAATGCCGAGTATGCTATCTCTGGCTATGAGAGTACGACAGGATGCCATCAATAAATACAATAACAAAGGAGTTATAATACGGCTGAATACACCGTCAATCAAATACATGAATGCAACTCGAGCATTAGTCAGCTCAAAAGACATCATCGGGATCTCATAACATAATAGGAAAACACACTTCACTCCACAACTAACTACATGAGAGGTCCTTCACTACTCGTAACTCGAACCCATATTATAACTCAATACAGAAGGCAAATAATCAATGGTTATTGCCACATATCCCGCCAATTCATTTTGTCACAATCAAACAACCTGAACACATCTAACTGTTAAGCACACTCACCACGTAGTCACCTAGTCACAAGGTTTCATCAATAAGGACACCACGGACATATAAGTCCCCCAACACATGTGCTCACACAAATTAAATCTCAGTACTCTAGCCACATACAAAATCCCGCCTCAAGTCCTTCCGACTGGCCCATTATTAACATGTTAAAAATCACATCTCACCCATGGAAGTCACAAGCCGCCGACGCACAACTGATACCAAGCGCTCGCGTGCGCATTCGAATACATGAAAGGAATTCAAAGAGTTACGCTTTTGGCTGAATAAATGGATTCGCACGATAAGAATTCAAGAGTGTGGAATGTTTCCTAAGGGTTCTGCAACCTCTCGAAGATAAGTACAGACGTCTCCGTACTGATCCGCAAGACTCTACTAAACCTGCTCATGACCGTTGAGTCCTATGTAACCTAGAGCTCTAATACCAACGTGTCACGACCCCAAATCCTAACAGGCCGTGATGGCGACTATCGAACTAGGCTAGCCAACCATCACCTTACTATGCGTTTATTCAATTATAACAGTTCACAATTTAATAATAAGCGTGAAACCATAGCACAAATAATATAATTAAGTCTTAGCGTCCCCATAATATTCTAAACAACCTCCTAAGAACTGGAGTCAATAGTCATGAGCATCTATGAAAATAAATCTAACTCTTGTAAAACTATAATATGTGTCTCTGAGTCAAATGCTAAAAACATTATAAGGAAGGGAAGTGGAGAAGTTGTGGACGCTGGACAACTACCTCGAAATCCCGTAAACAACTACTAACAAACTGAGACAGCTACTGCTCCAAACCATCACCTGAATTTGTGCACAGAGGCACATGAAGTATTTATGAGTACGCCAACTCATTAGTAATGAAAATAAATCACAGTCTGAGTAATATAAACACACAGAACAAATACACAATTCCACAAACCAGTAAAACACCAAGTCAGCATGTAGTATTCATCAAATTATAAGTTCGAAATCAGTTTCCAGAAAACCTTTGAAAACATGTGTAATATCAGTATATCTCAGTAGAGTTCTCAGTATAGGCCAGTTTGAAAACGAAGTAATTTATAATTTGAAAACTCAGTAAAAATCTTCATAAAACTGCCCCTCGGGCCATAATCATTTCTCATCACAATATCTTTCAGTATTAGCCCATCAGGCAAACTCACCATCACTCTCCCCATCAGGCAACCTCACAATCACTCTGCCCATCAGGCAACCTCACAATCACTTTGCCCATCAGGCAACCTCACAATCACTCTACCCATCAGGAAACCTCACAATTACTTTGCCTATCAGGCATCCTCACAATCACTCTGCCTATCAGGCAACCTCACAATCACTCTGCCCATCAGGCATCACTCAATCACTTTGCCCATCAAGCATCACTCAATCACTCTGCCCATCAGGCATCACTCAATCGGTACCGGCGCTCAGTGAGGGTTTTTTACAGACTCCGGAGGGGCTCCTACAGCCCAAGCGCTATAATAAGCCACAACATGGCATAAATCACACATAATATAGGCTCGCAGCCTCACTCATATCATATCATCCTCACAATGTAGGCCACCAGCCTTACTCATATCGTAACATCCTCTCAATATAGGCCAGCAGCCTCACTCATATCATAACATCCTCTCAATATAGGCCAGAAGCCTCACTCAGTCAGACACTCTCAATTTGCCCTTAAGGCCATAATATACCGGGTTCTCGACCCAAAAATAGTGTTTCATTTTCTAGAAGTAGTATCAAAATAGTCTGAGTGTCAAAACAATATCACATAAAATACTGAGTGAAAAATCATAACATACCAGTGAGGAAAATATAGTAAACACATCCCGCAAGGGGTAAACAGATCGGCACTAGGCCCCAAACATGGCTTACAGCCCAAATCATATCAAGATAAAAAAATACTAATTAAGCATAGGCTTAAAAGTCGATTTAGCAACCCAATAGTCGCCTATTTACGGAAAATATCTCCAAAGTTCCAACCTATATATTTTAAAACCCGTGAAAGGGTGCAGAGTCCGGGGTTTCATACCTTCAGGACTGGATTTAAAGACATTACTTACCTCAAAACTAACCCGGAACTATTCTGCAATACGCTTGCCTCTCGAATCAACTTCCGAAGGTCCCAAATCTATGAAGTTCAGATTTTTATCATCTATTATGCTTAAAGAATGAATTCCAATCGAAAGATATCAAAATTAGGCCAAAAATCCGAAACCGGTCAAAACCCGACCCTCGGGACCACGTCCCGAAAATCAGAAATTTTTATACAAAATTGTTCTTCATCATATCACGAGTCCGTACATATAAATAACATCAAATTCGGAGTCCGTTTGACCCCTCAAATCGACCGCTAAAGGTCTCATAATCTCAAGCCCTAAACCAACCTTTTTCTACTGATTTTCATGAATTAAATGCTGAGATTATGTTCTATAATCACCCATAAACGAGTTTTATTGATCAAAACACTTACCTCTATGAATAAAACTGATTTCTTCTCTTAAAAATCGCCTCAAAAGCTTGTTCGTATTCAAATATTGAAATAAAACTCGGACTGCTCATTATATATATACTGTTCACGCGTTTTAGTGCTCCCAATGGATTCCTTGTGAAATGCTAATCAATTTAGGCTTTTGAATTACTCAATTTGACCTTATAATGAAGTAGATATGTAGGTTTTAAGATTTGCAAATAGTGCAAGTTTTTAATACGCCGTCAAGGGCAATTTCGTCATTAACCTGAAATATTTGGCAACCTTGTTAAAATTGCCATAAAATCCTCATACGATGTCCAAATTCGACGATTCTTTTTGCTACGGGTCTGTAATTACGATACAGATCTAATACTTAATTAAAAGAAGTAATCGGAGCTCCTTTGTTCAATATGATATCATTTATGCTTGAAAAAACGACGCCGAAGCATAAGAAAAACGAGCACAACGCAGCCCAAACCTATCCAAAACTCACCCGAGCTCCTTGGGACCCCAACCAACTATACCAACACATCACATATGATCATTCAAACTTAGTTTCACTCTCAAAACACCAAAACTAACATCAAAACACCAAATTTACATCGGATTCAAGCCTAAGAACTTTGAAATTTCTAAAATCCACCAAAGATGCCGAAACTATCCAAAACAACTCCGATTGACCTGAAATTTTGCAGACACATCTAAAATAACATTACGAACCTGTTCCAACTATCGGAATTCCATTCCGACCCCGATAGACTATTTTCCACTGCCGACAAAAAATCACCAAAAACTAACTTGCGCCAATTCAAGCCTAATTCTACACCGAACATCACAAAATTATTCTGAACACACTCCTAAGTCCCAAATCACCTAACGAAGCTATCAGATCTATAAAATCCACATTCCGAAGTCGTTTACCAATAAGTCAACTCTCAGTTGACTTTTCTCATCTTAAGGCCATTCTTAAGGACTAAGTGACTAAATCGTCGCTGCAACCATTCCGATTCCAAACCTACCAACTCCCACACATCAATAACAGTATATCCAATCCATAACAAGTCAATAAAAAAACTTTTAATGCAAGTTTTACTTAACGACAGACCGGGTCATTACATTCTCCCTTGAAAAGGCTAACACCTTGGAAAAGATCAAAATGAGTGCACCACCTAGAAACTGGGAGGGTCAATCAACTGCGAGGCCACCACTCTTTAATCGCCAGTATTACTCTTTGTGGAAGAACAATATGAAGGATCACTTGATTGGAGAAGACTATGAGCTTTGGGATATAGTCACTGATGGTCCTCTAGCCACCATGAAGAAGACGGCTGAAGGAGTAGATGTACCAAAAACTAGAGCTAACTGCACTGCTGAGGATCTGAAGAAATGGGAGAAGAATGTTAAGGCCAAAAAGTGGCTAGTGTGTGGACTAGGTCCAGACGAGTATAGCAGAATCCAAAGTTGCACCACTGCCAAGGAAATCTAGGATACCTTGCAAGTAGCCCATGAAGGAACACCTCAAGTGAACAGATCAAGAGGTACTCTACTATACTCTCAGTATGAAAACTTTACAATGAAAGAAGGAGAGACAATCCAAGATATGTACACGAGGTTCACAACTCTGACAAATGAACTCAAGTCTCTTGGTAGAGTCATTCTTGAAGAGGAGAGGCTGGAGAAGATCCTGACAAGGGTCTTGCCAATTTCCTGGGAAAGCAAAATCAATGCTATCCAGGAATCCAAAAATATGGCAACCCTCAGATTAACGAGCTTATTGGAAACCTTACTGCCAATGAACTTAGAAGGCAGACAATGAAAATGGATGCTCCAAAGAAGGAAAGGAGTCTAGCACTGAGAATCACTGAGGGAGCAGATCTGGAGGAAGATGAGATGTCCATGATCACTAAGGAATTCAGAAATTTCCTCATAAGGAAAAAGGGCATCTCAAGAGGTGGAAACTAAAACAAAGCTAAAGCTCCACAAAGGCCATTCAACGAGGGATGCTACAAGTGTGGAAAGATTGACCACCATATCAAGAATTGTCCTCAGTGGGAATTGGAATGGAAAAAGGAGAGATTTGAAAGAAGGAGCAGGAAGAAGGAACTGGTCCAACCCAAGAAAACCACAACCAAGGCTATGGTTGCTGCTTAGAGGGAAAGCTCAGATGAAGATTCAGAAGATGGTGAGAAAGAAGAACATGCGCTCATGGAAATTGGAGAATCCGATGAGGAATCATATGAAGAACCAGAGGTAAGTATCTCCCATCTTAAAAACAAAATAAAGTTCCTATCTAAAGAGAAACTCTCTGAGTTGATACTGGATTTCATGGATGATTCTGAAGAAACAACCAAAGAGAAAGAACAACTCTCTAAATAATGTGCAATGCTAAAAGCAAAATGCATGAACCTGGAATTTAGAGTAAGTGAATCTGAAAAGAAAAACACTGTCCTGATGAACCAGGTTCATCCACTTGAAACTGAGATTCTAGAGCTAAAATCTGAAAATTTAAAGTTAAAGCTAGGATCCAGTAAAAAGATTGTTGATCATTCTCATACCATGTTAGAAGAAAATATGGAAAAACTAAAAGATAAGATGTATTCCAAGGATGAACAAATAAGGACTCTTAAAGAAGAACTTGGTAAAGTCAAACACGAGTTAGATCGAACTTGTAAATGGAATAAATCCCTTGATGCCTTAACATGGCTTCAAGAAAATCATAGTAGAAACTGTAGAGGACTTGGCTTTGGGAGTCAACTGCCCAAGTGGGATCCCAAAAGCAAGTATCTCACTCTCCTTGAGAATAAAATCTGCACCCACTGTGGGAAGACTGGTCATTACAAAATTGAATGTACTGCAAAAGAGCAAGCCAGTCGAAGAAATGAGAGTTTTGTTAAAAAGAAAAACTGGTTACCAAATTGGGCCTGAAAAAGCTTAATTCATCCTTTCTCTCATAGAAAAGGACCCAAACTAGTTTGGGTTCTTAAAACTAACCCCTGATTCTACAAGCAGAAGGCGTTAATGAAAATGTTCAAGTAAAATAGCCATCAAATGCGAATTGATGTTGAGATGGAGTCCTTACGGAGGTACTTCTATTATCAGATGAGGCAGAATCAGAACCTGGAGATCAACCCCAAGTCCCCCAAAAGCGGAGACCGAAGAACCGCCAGGTTGTCGAGGACACTTCTGAAGAGGAGTCTTTTTGTAGGTTCAAGTGAGAGGAAGTAGCCAAATTTGGTGCTTGGATAGTGGCTGCTCAAAACATATGACAGGGAACAAGGAACATTTCCTTTCACTTGAAAACCTCAAAGGAGGAAATGTCTCCTTTGGAAATGGAAAGAAAGGTGAAATTATAGGGGTTGGTAAGGTAGGTAAGGATGACACACATTCCATTGAACATGTGTACTTGATAGACGACTTGAAATATAGCCTGATCAGTGCGTCACAATTGTGTGGTAGAGGTAACCTGGTTGCTTTCACTTCCACAAAATGTTTTGTGATTAACCTGCTTACTGACAAGATTGTTTTGCAGGGAAAAAGAATGAATAACATCTATGTCATAGACTTGTCCACACTGTCTGAAAATGAACTCACTTGCTTAAGTGTGTTGGACAGTGATCCCCTCCTTTGGCACAAAAGACTTGGTCACGCGAGTCTGAATCAACTTAACAAATTAGTCTCTAAGGACTTAGTGGTAGGGATTTCTTACATTAAGTTCAAGGAAGACAAAGTTTGCGAGGCATGTGCAAGGGGGGAAGCAGGTAAGATCCTCATTCAAAAGCAAGAAAATGGTCAGTACCACCAGGACATTGGAACTGGTTCATATGGACTTATGTGGTCCTGTGAGAACTCTGAGAAGAGGTGGTAAAAAATATGTAATGATGCTAGTTGATGATTACTCAAGGTTCAGATGGACCTTATTTCTGACATCTAAAGATTAAGCATTTGATATGTTCACTTCATTTGTTAGAAAAACTCAAAAACAGTTGGGAAATGAACTAGCATCAATAAGATCTGATCATGATACTAAATTTGAGAATGCAAAGTTTGCTGAGTTCTGTGATAAACATGGTATCAATCAAAACATTCTGCCCCTAGAACCCCACAGCAAAATGGGGTTGTTGAAAGAAAGAACAAAACTGTTGAAGACATTGCTTCTTTCTAGCAAACTACCTCACAACTTCTGGGCAGAAGAAATAAACACTGCATGCTACATAATAAATAGATGCATGACCAGCCCACTGGTGGAGAAAACTCCTTATGAATTACTTAAAGGGAGAAATTCCAACATATCCCACCTTAGGACTTTCGGATGCAAGTGTTTTATGCACAACAATGGAAAAGATTCCCTAGGTAAATTTGATCACAGAAGTGATGAGGGAGTATTCTTGGGATACTCATCACATAGCAAAGCTTATAAAGTATATAATAAAATAAATATATGTGTAGAGGAGAGTGTGCATGTTGCTTTTGATGAAACTAACACTCTTTCTGAGATACAGGAACCAGAATGAGGAGCTTGGACTGGTTAGAAGCAGTGAATAAATTGAAGCAAATATGGAAGATGGAACAGGTGATGGACCAGGTCCAACTACCCCAAGCAACATGACAGGGGGAATTCAACAGCAAATTACTATGGACCTTGGCCCTGATCCGTTCCACAACAACAAGACACCATGGGATCATCTAGCAGTGAACAATTGGTGCTCAAACCACACAGATATCAGAGTTCTCACCCTGTTGAGAACATCATAACAGATTTGACATCCAGAATCAAAACAAGATCCTCTTTGAAAAATATGTGTGCGTTTGATGACTTTCTATCCTTGATCGAACCAAAGAACATTGCTGAAGCCTTACAAGATGCTGACTGGGTAAATGCGATGAAAAAAGCTGAATCAATTTGAAAGAAGTCAAGTATGGCACTTGGTACCCGGACCATTAGACAGATAAGTGATTGGCACAAAATGGGTCTTCAAGAACAAACTCGATGAGGATGGAACTGTTACAAGAAACAAGGCCAGACTGGTTGTCCAAGGATATAGTTAAGAAGAGGGAATTGAATATGATAAGACCTTTTCTCCTTTGGCAAGATTGGAGGCAATCAGACTTCTTATAGCATTTGCTGCACACATGGAATTCACTCTCCAACAGATGGATGTAAAGAGTTCTTTCCTCAATGACTATCTAAAGGAAGAAGTATTTGTAAAACAACCTCCAGGTTTTGAAAGCAAGGAGTCACCTGACCATGTATACAAACTTGACAAGGCTTTGTATGGACTCAAACAAGCACCAAGAGCATGGTATGAGCGGCTATCAAAATTCCTGTTAGAACATGGATACAAACAAGGTAAAATTAACAGTACCTTGTTCTTAAAAGAAAAAGGTAAGGATATCCTGCTTGTGCAAATATATGTGGATGTTATTATATTGGGGAGACCTCTGAAAAATTAAGTAAGGAATTTGCTAAACTTATGGGGAGTGAGTTTGAGATGAGTATGATGGGTGAGCTAAACTTTTTTTTAGGCTTGCAAATCAAGCAAAACTCAAGTGGAACAATGATCTATCAACAAAAATATGTGAAGGAATTGCTCAAAAGATTTAAAATGGAAGACTCAAAAGAAATTGACACCCTCATAGCCACAGCTACAAAATTAGATGTGGATGAACCTGGTTCATCCGTTGATTAGAAGCTATACAGAGGGATGATTGGGTCTTTATTATATCTCACTGCCAGCAGACCTGATATTGTGTTCAGTGTAGGACTATGTGCTAGGTTTTCAGGAAAATCCAAAGGAGTCCCATATAACTGCAATGAAGAGAATTCTGAGATATCTGAAAGGCACTACTGATTTATGCCTTTGGTATCCTAAAGGTAGTAATTTCAAACTTGTAGGATATGCTGATGCAGATTATGCAGGTTTCCTGGTTGACAGGAAAAGTACTTCAGGCATGGCTCACTTTTTGGGCTCTTGCCTTGTGTCTTGGGCTACCAAGAAACAAAATTCAGTAGCCTTGTCTACTGCTGAGGCTGAATATGTGGCTGCAGCCTCATGTTGTGCTCAGCTGCTATGGATCATGCAACAACTCATGGACTTTGGTATAGAGGTTGGATGCATTCCTATTTTCTGTGACAACACTAGTGCAATTGGTATGACGAAGTACCCCGTTCATCATAAAAGAACTAAGCACATAGATGTTAGACACCATTTCTAAGGGATAACTATGAAAAGGAATGATCTCAATCAAATTTTGTGCTACTGACAATTAAATTGCAGATATCCTTGCTAAAGCACTGAGTAGGGAGCATTTTGAGAGAAACCGGCTTGAATTAGGGATGATTAAGATCACCTAGTTGGAAAAAAAATTGAATTTTGTTTTTGTCTAGAAACACTAAAATAGATAATTAACCAGACTAATCATTGCTCAGTATTATGACTTTACTGCTATACTCTCTTGCCATGTATTAATATGATTCCATGGTTGCTAATGATGTTTTTCTATCTTGGTAAATTGAGGTAAATTAAAGACTTTAACACGATGAACCTGGTTCATTGCTTCTGGTTCATCTGACTGACAAGGTACATGCTCATCTCCATACACTTATTGAAACAATTATAGTCACACATGTGCAAGACTCTATCTATATTTGGTTCATTTCAAATTCTCTGTACTTATCCTAAAATGAACCAATTTCAAGAAGTCCCATCGTATCTTAATTAGCCTAGATTTAGGGATTCCTAACCGTCTAAATCAATGACACTCCTACAACGATTAGACTACCACTTGACTAATACATCTGCCCATTATACAATTAATGACCACATCTTTAAAAGGCCATCATTATCTACCCTCTTCAAAATCATAACCGTCGAACCTAGTTATTCATTCCTCTCAAACCAAAACTGATCAACTTTCTTCTCTTCCAAATTCTTCACAAAAATGTCTTCACCACCCCCTGTTTCATCTTTCTTCTCCACCCATGATTATGAGGACGGTGATTCTAGTTCTAATTCTCCGTCAGTATACAGTTCACATTCTCCAGCCAGATCTTCAACCCCCCAAAACCCTCCAGTTCTTGAACCTACTCCTGAACCTACACCTAACCCTACTTTAACCCCTAGGGTACGTAGAGTGAAAGTTTTGGCCAAAATATCAGTTTCTTAGGGTTCTCGTGCCAAATTTTTGGAAGAAATACTTCAAGCTAGCAAGGTCCAAGATTCTGAATCCTCCAGTGAATCCTTTAAATCCGCTAATGAGGATGAAGCACCAGGTTCATCTGACACTGAACAAGGAAATCTTGAAGTTAGGTCTGCAACTGATATGGCTGAAACCAGATTTGTTTTGGTTGGGTCGATTGTGGATGTAGAGATACCGGATATGAGGAGAAAACTTAGTGAAAATATAAACCTTGAGAGAGAGGGAGAAGGGAGCTCAGTAATGGGATCTGGGGAGGACGGTGCCACTCTAGCTATTTGTGGCCTCGTTCCTGTGATTGATGAGGAAAGAGTCACAACTTTAGGGGGAAGCATTTCTGGGGAAGCAGCATCAGGTCTGGAGAGCCTACAACAATCAGTAGATGAACCTGGTTCGTCTATTGAGGAGACGTTGGCTGAAATGCTGAGGAAGTTGGGGGAGTCCTATAATCCCAAAAAGAAAAGAACTCTAAAGTCCAAGAAGGCTACTACCCTAGTTCCACCGAAGAAGAGGAAAGCTTCATTATCAGCTGATGCTCCTGCCGTATAGATTCGTGATACTAGAAGTGTTGTTAGGAAAGGAGAAGAAGACTTGGAAAGAGCTCTAAGAGAGAGCAAAAAGAAGAAGGTTGCCAAGGGAAATGCAAAAGTTGGAGAGCCTATTGAGGCAGTTCCTATTGATGACGATGCGATGGACTTGGTCCATCATGAGGAGCAAACTGCTCCAATTGTTGTTGAGACACCTAAACCCAAGAAGTCAGCTTTTGTGTCTGCCACAACCTCAACCATTGCAAATAGGACCAGGTATGAGTCAAAGAAAGTCAAGATTACTGATGATGAGCAATGGAGTGGAGGAGAAGAGGAAGATTCTAGTGAAGATACTGACAAACTCACCATGTTTGGCAAGCGTACTATCTTGAAAGGAAAGCTGGTTAGAGATCTTGAGGAATCAGGGATGATTTTCTTGATGGATACCCTGGATGTGCAAGGGTGGAAAGATATGGTTCTTCACCTGGAAGGAAGGCTGGCTAGGAATGAGTTGGTTGAATTTATGGCCAAGGCAGTTGTCAAGGATGGCAGGGTATCTACCAGGGTTCAAGGAGTTGAAATCTCTTTTGATGCAAAGGAGTTGGGGGAGATACTGAATATCCTTGCTGAGGGTTATGATGACTATACAAGGCAAAGATGGCCTAACCTGGATGGTATGTCCTCAGCTCTCAACATCACCAGGTTTTTCTGTGAGAATGAACAAGAACCTGAGCCCAGGGCAGTATTCAAGAGCGAGATGCGATCTCAGCACAAACTATTCTTTGCGTTTGTGATCAAGTTTCTGCTGCCAAGACAAGAGCGAAGGCACATTGCCAGCTACATGGACCTCACGCTTATGGAATGCTTGTACAGGGGTAAGCATATCAATTGTCCTGCTTCCATCATCCAGCTCTTGGACAGAGTTGTGAATGGAGCCAAGGCACACGCTATACCTTATGGATTTTTTCTGACTGATGTGCTTTCCCACTTCAAGGTTCATGTGAAGAAAGCTGAGATGGCTACTGCTAAGGTCTACTTTGGGAAGAATACACTGCTGAACTGTGACTACATTGTAAATATTCCTGAGGATGAACCTGGTTAATCTAGGAAAATGCCTGTTAATATCAAGGTCAGGTCACTTGTGCAAGAAGGTGAGATAAAGGATGCGGAGATCCTTCGATTGAAATCTCGCCTTATTGATGTTGAAGCTTAGCGGGACGCTCTCAGAACTGAATTAGCAAAAGAGAAGGATAAGAATGCTCTCCCTCTTTCAAGCCAAGACCACAACCGCATCTGCCCCTTCCCAGCCTTAGGAGTCTAGTGCCACCAAAAACCCTTCAATGCCCAGTTTGGGATTTTATCTTGTTTTGTTTTTTTGTTGTTCTGCTCATGGTTGCGACTGTTTATAATTCATTTTGTGTATGGTGATTGATCTATGATCTAATCAATTAATTTGCTTTTTGGTTATTGATTCTATCTCAGTTTCTTAAATAGCTTACATTTGATTGGTTTCTTTTGATGATTAATCATGCTTTGCACCTGCAGTTGCCTCAATGGCCCTGAGTAATTACTAATAACTCTGGTAAGTATATCATTTTGCAACTTTTCGATGATGCAAAAAGGGGGAAGATATGTGCTTCAAAGATTTTTATGATATTTTATAACCTAATGAACCTAGTCTCTCTATGATAAATGCTTAAAAACTTTACAAAGTGTCTAGGTTGGATTGAAGTATGTACAGAGCTGAGCACATAGTTTGTCATCATCAAAAAGGGGGAATTTGTTGAACCAAGTCACTGCATGGTTTTGAAGATTGACAAATGCCTACCCAGTTGAACCAGGTCCATCAGGGCAAACATTATCAAACAGACCCTTTGGCACAAGAAGCGTACATGCACAGGACATAAACATGATCTGTGAATTATCTATGAACTAAGAGGTTGTCTCCTAAAGCGAAAAGGTTGCAAAGTGATAAGAAGAAAGAGTTCGAATTCAGCAAGGACAGAAACAATCGAGGAAGTTGAGATGAACACAAACATTTCCACCAAGGAAGAGTTGCACTAGAACTAAACAACAACATCTCAACTACGAATTCTATAAATTGTTGAAGCATTCCTCCTGAAGAATGGATTGCACAAAGACAGAAGTGAAACAAGAACTGAAAGCAAAATTACCAAAGCAATTTTGCAAGCAGAATCCTTGTGCGACACAAAATCTACTTGAACCAGCTAGAAGAACTAGTTCTATCTGTTATCTTTTGAGTCTAGTTGGTTTATAGTAGGTGATCAAATATTGTATATTTCAGCTTTATTAGAAGCAATTGTAATAGGTACACATTGATCAAGTTAGAGTTAACTTGAAGTTTGTCGCAATTAGCTAGAGGCTAGTTTGCCACAAAGGGATTAAAGTTAGTCCTCAGGTTTACAAAAGAGTTTATTTTGTAAATGTTGTTTGGCTCAGAGTTGCAGTGAAGAGTTTGGGAAAATCCTACTGGGAAGTAGATCGTGGTTTTTTCACCTTTTGAGCCAGGTGTTTTCCACGTAAAATTGTTGTTTTCTTTAATTTCTGCAATTACTTTTCCGCAAACAGTAGAAGTTGGAACACCAAGAAGAATCAGGTTCTTCTATAGAGACTGCAATCGAAAATTGGACACCACACAAATCACTCCCCCTCTTGTGTGGTATTGACGTATAAAACATCAGTTCGCGGTCAGGAGAGGGTTGAGAGGGAGGCCAAGAAGCCTCGTGGACAGGGTGGATTCGGTGGTGCTCCTTCTAGGGGTCAGTTTCAGTACATTAGAGGTCGTCCATTCAGGCACGCTCAGACAACTTACCTAGTTCACCGTGGTGCATCATATGGCCATGGTTACAACAGTTATCAGTAGAGTCGTTCATCTCTTAGTGCCCTCCTAGCGTAGAGTTCTTCTTGTGCTCCATCGGGTCAGAGTTCGTTTATGGCGGGTCCTTATGCTAGTTATTCTGGTGCTCGGGGCTCCCTTCAGTCCCCAACACCAGCACCGGGGTGTTACTATGAGTGTTTGGTCACATGAGGAAAGAGTGTCCCCCCTAGTGGGAGGTTCCGCTCCGTAGAGGAGCCAATCTATGTCAACAACATCAGTTCCTCCACCACTTGCCCAGTCAGCTAGGGGTGGAGCCAAGTTAGCCAAGGGTCACCCGAGAGGGGGAGGCAGATCAGGAGGTGGCTAGACCTGTTTCTATGCCCTCCCTGCTAGACCAGATGTCATTGCTTCAGATGCTGTGCTTACAAGTATTGTTTCATTTTGCCACAGAGATGCCTCGGTATTATTTGACCCTGGTTCCACGTATTCATATGTTTCCTCAAACTCTGCTCATTTTCTTGATATGCCCTGTGAGTCTTTAGTTTTCTCTGTTCATGAATCTACTCTTGTGGGAGATACTGTTGTTGTGGACCACGTATACCGGCATGTGTGGTGACTATTGGAGGTCTGGAGACCCGAGTGGATCTTTTTCTTCTCAGTATGGTTGACTTCGATGTTATATTGGGTATGGATTGGTTATCTCGATGCCATGCTGTTCTAGATTGTCATGCTAAGACCGTGACATTGGCGATGTCGGGACTTTCGAGGGTTGAGTGGAGCGGTTCTATAGATTATGTACCAAGTAGGGTGATTTCATATTTGAAGGCTCAACGTATGGTTGAGAAGGGTTACCTATATTATTTGGCATTTGTTAGGGATGTTGGTGGAGAGACTCCTACCATTGATTCTGTTCCGGTGGTACGTGATGTTCCTGATTTGTTTCCTGCAGACATGCCGAGCATGCCGCCTGACAGGGATATTGACTTTTGTATTGATTTGGTGTCGAGCACTCAACCCATTTCTATTCCACCGTATCATATGGCACCGGCGGAGTTGAAGGAGTAGAAAGAACAACTCTGGAACTCCTTGATAAGGGGTTTATTCGACCTAGTGTATTACCTTGGGGTGCACCGGTTCTATTTGTGAAGAAGAAGGATGGTTCCATGAGAATGTGCATTGATTACAGACAGTTGAATAAGGTCACAGTCAAGGAAAAGTATCCTTTTCCTCGTATTGATGGTTCATTTGACCAGCTTCAGGGAGAAAGGGTGTTCTCCAAGATTGATTTGAGGTCCGGTTATCACCAACTGAATATTCGGGATTAGGATATTCTTAAGATACCTTTACGGACTCGTTATGGACATTATGAGTTCTTGGTGATGTCTTTTGGGCTGGCTAATTCCCCAGCAGTGTTCATGCATTTGATGAACAATGTATTCCAGCCCTATTTGGACTCATTCATTTTTGTATTCATTGATGACATCCTTGTGTACTATCGTAGCTCAGCATTTGAGGAATGTATTACAGAGATTGAGGGAGGAGAAGCTTTATGCAAAGTTCTCCAAGTATGAGTTGTGGCTCGGTTTAGTAGCATTCTTGGGGCACGTGGTGTCCAGTGAGGGTATTCAGGTAGATCTGAAGAAGATAGATGCGGTGCAAAGTTGGCCTAGACCGTCCTTAGCCACGGAGATTAGGATCTTTCTTGGTTTGGTGGGATATTACCGTCTCTTTGTGGAGGGATTTTCATCTATTGCATCGCCCTTGACCAAATTTACCCAAAACGGTGCTCCATTCAAGTGCTGGGATGAGTGTGAGGAGAGTTTTCAGAAGCTCAAGACTGCCTTGACCACAACTCCAGTGTTAGTTCTGCCATCAGCTTCAGGTTCTTACATCCTGTATTGTGATGCCTCGAAGATAGGCATTGGATGTATTATGATGCTGCAGGGTAGGGTGATTGCCTATGCCTCGCGCTAGTTGAAAACCCATGAGAAGAATTATCCTATCCATGATCTGGAGTTAGCAGCCATTTTTCACGCCTTGAAGATTTGGCGCCATTATTTGTATGGGGTTCATTGTGAGATCTATACTAATCACCAGAGTTTGCAACATCTGTTTAAGCAGAAGGTTCTTAATTTGTGTTAGCGGAGATGGTTGGAGCTTCTTAAGGACTATGATATCACTATTTTGTACCATCCGGAAGGCCAATGTGGTGGCCGATGCTTTAAGTCACCAAGCTAAGAGTTTGGGGAGTTTAGCATATCTTCCGGTAGTAGAGAAACCCTTGGCATTAGATGTTCAGGCCTTAGCAGGCCAGCTTGTGAGATTGGATATTTCGGAGCCGAGTCGGGTATTGGCCTGCGTGGTCTCCAAGTCTTCTCTTTATGACAATATCAAGGAGCGTCAGTATGATGACTCCCACCTGCTCGTTCTACAGGATAAGGTCCGGCAAGGTGATGCTAGGGATGTGACTATTGATGATGACGGCGTGTTGAGGATGCATGGCCGGATATGTGTGCCTAACGAAGATGAGCTTCAGGAGTTGATTATTGAGGAGGCCCATAGCTCGCGGTATTCCATCCATCCGGGTGCCGCGAAGATGTACCAGTATTTGAGACAACACTATTGGTGGAGGCAGATGAAGAAGGATATAGTTGGGTTTGTAGCTCGGTTTCTCAACTGTCAACAGGTTAGGTATGAGCATCAGAGACCAGGTGTCTTGCTTTAGAGATTAGATATGCCGTAGTGGAAATGGGAGCTTATAAGAGATGGCTTATAAGCTTGCCTTGCCACCCAGCTTGTCGAGTGTGCACCCAGTGTTTCATGTTTCCATGCTCCGGAAGTATATTGGAGATATGTCCCATTCTTTGGACTGCAACACGATCACTTGGAGGGTGAAATGACTTATGATGTGGAGTCAGTGTCCATTTGGGATCGGCAGGTTCGAAAGTTGAGGTCAAAGGACATAACTTCAGTGAAGGTGCAGTGGAAAGGTCAGCCTCTGGAGGAGGCCACTTGGGAGACCGAGCGGGACATGCGGAGCAGAAATCCACACCTATTTGAGACTCCATGAATGTTTCTAGACTCGTTCGAGGACGAACGTTTGTTTAATAGAGGGAGGATGTAACGACCCGACCGGTAGTTTCGAGAGCTATGGCCCCGTTTCCCCCATTTTGCCTCTTTTTATGTAATTCAACTATATTTTGTTATACCGGGTTGGTTGGTTCGGGTCCAGAGTGGTTTCAGATTGAATTGAGACACTTAGTCTCTTTGGGATAAGCTTAAGTTGGAAAACTCAACCAGATGTTGACTTAAGTGTTAACGGTCTCGAATTCAAATTTTAATGATTCCGTTATCTCTGTTAGGAAATTTTGGACTCAGGAGCGTATCCGGAATGTTATTTGGAGGTTCGTAGTAGAATTAGGCTTGCATTGGCGAAAGTTGGAAATTTAACGATTTTGGCCGGCAATGGAAAATTTGATATCGGGGTCGGAATGGATTTCCGGAAGTTGGGATAGGTTCATGGTGTTATTTGTGGAGTGTGTGTAAAATTTTAGGTCATTCGAATGTGGTTTGGTAGGTTTCGGCGTCGTTTGAGGAATTTGGAAGTTTAGAAGTTCTTAGGATTGAATCCGAGGGTAAATTGGCGTGTTGATGTTGTTTTGAGTGATTCAAAGGTTCGACTAAGTTCGTATGGGGTTATTTGACTTGTTTTCATGTTTGTTCGAGGTCCCAAGGGCCTCGGGTGTATTTCGGGTGGTTAACGGTTCAAGTTTGAAGTTTGGAGAATTGCTGAAGTTGTTTGTTGCTGGTGTAAACACACCTGCGAGTGTATGGCTGCAAGTGCAACGCCGCATGTGTGGTGGGTCAGATGCATGTGTGGGAGTGTGTTGGACTGGGGAGCAACGCAGGTGCTCGCAGAAGCGAAAGTGAGGAGGTCAGGCAGTGGCCGCTGGTGCGAGGTCTTCTCCGCACCTGCAAGGTCGCAGATGCGGATAGGGAGCGAAGGTGCGGAGTTGGGGTTTTAGTGATTTTCCGCAGGTGCCAAGGGCTTTGCTCAAATGCAACACCACAGGTGCGCATTTTTAGCCGCAGGTGCTAAGGGTTTTGCGCAAATGCGACACCACAGGTGCGCATTATTAGCCGCAGGTGCGAAAGGCCTGGCAGAAACTATAAATAGAGCACTTCGCTAATTGTTTTTCATTTCCACCATTTTCAAGTTGGTTCTTGGAGCTTTTTGGAGTGATTTTTAAGGGGATTCAAGGGTTTTTCAGTGAGGTAAGTTGCTTGAGCTATAATACTCTTATCTATGGTGTTTTCCCGTTGTTTTATCATCTAATTAGTGGGATTTAGGAGTGAAATATGAGGGGTTAGGGTTTGGGATTTTTGAGAGCTTAATTTGAGGATTTGAGGGACCAAATGATGTCAGATTTTTATAAATTTCATATGGTTAGACTCGTGAGTAAATGGGCTTTCAAGTTTGTAACTTTTGTCGGACTTCGAGACGTGTACCCCGGGGCCGGGTTTGAACCAATATCGGGTTCTTGGTCTAATTTGGTAGTTTTTCTTGTGGAATTGCTTCCTTCAGAATATATTAATGGTATTGTAGTGCTTGTGACAAGATTTAGAGCATTTGGAGGCTGAATCGAAAGGCAAGAACATTGTGGAGTAGGGATCTATCCGGATTGAGGTAAGTAACCGTCTTAAATCTGGTCTTAAGGGTATCAAACCCCGAGAAATTCATATGATATTGATATTTAGAGATGACACACATGCTAGGTAACGAGCGTGGGAGCGTATACCGAGTGGGACTGAGACTTGGTCCGTCCCGGTAGATTGTAAAGTCAAATACACCTTTGTTATTACCTGTTCACTCTTGTTTTTGAGTTATTGATTGTCTTACATGTTAGAAACCTTGCTTAGGTTATATGAAAACACGGTTGGGACATGCAGTGGTCGTGAACTTGTTGTATTGACTTCTAAATTTTTGTCTTGTACTCAGTCATTGTTTGCTTATGCATTTTTATCTCAGCTCTATCTCGCCCATGATTTGGTTAATACTTGCTATATTCTTTGTTGGGCTGTTGTTTTGATAATTGTAAGGATGGAGAGGCTAGTGACTGACATAAGGCCTGAGTGCCGGGTTGAGAGCTGTGGGAGATATGTTGGATCGGACTGCGCGCGGCAGTAATGTTGGATTGGGCTGCACGCCGCAACAACACTTGGATCGGGTTGCACGCCGCAATGGTAATTGGTCGGGCTGCATGCCGCAGCAATATAGCGCTTGGGCTATAGGAGCCCCTCCGGAGTTTGAAAACCCCCCCCCCCCCAGTGAGCGCCGGTACCTTGATTGTGAGTATTGAGGTTGAGAGCCGAGCGATTGAGCTGTCGAGATAGATGAGTAATAGTAGCCCTTGTGAGGCTGTGTATTGCTTTTATTTATTGATGCACATTGTTTCTAGCCGTTGCTGTTGTGATGTTTTGAAGGACTTATACTGTTTGCATGACCTTCAAATGTTTTGATTTTAGAACACCGGTTTGAAAGCATGCCTAATTTCCTTTATTGAAATTTTTGAAAAGAACTGTATTATGTGTAACTCGTCTTTGTTTCCTCAATTCCTTATTTAATTCTGTTACTTACTGAGTTGGAAGTACTCACGTTACTCCCTACACCTTGTGTGCAGATCCAGGTGAGACCGTTTGTAGAGATCGTTGAGTCCGTGCGCTTTCTGTTGTCGGAGACATACGAGGTAGTTGCTGGCGTCCGCAGCCCTTAATTCTCACTCTATTATTATCTTTTTTTTTTATATTAGTGGAACATTGTACACTATGATTCTGTTCTGGTTTAGATGCTCATGACTAGTGACACCCAATGTCAGGCTTTCTTTTCCGCACTTTTAATTTGAGTTGAACTTTTATAAAAAGGTTTTATTATGAATAGCTTTGATTTATCTTCTAAAATGAAAAATCAAGGGGTTTGGGTAAAATATAGGCTTGCCTAGTACCACGATAGGTGCCATCACGATAGGGTTAGCTTGGATCGTGATAGAGCCGTGGCCAAAATCAGTGTGGTAGAAATACCTTTTTGAAAGAGGACTAGTTTAGAATATTTTGAAATGTCTTAGATTGAAAATATTGTCATACAGTACAACAACATACCCAGTAAAATTTCACTAGTGGGGTCTGGGGAGAGTAGAGTGTACGCAGACCTTACCCTTACCCCGGAAGGGTAGAGAGGCTATTTCCGGGAGACCCTCGGCTCAACAGAAGAGACAATTTTATCAGAAAAGAACAAAAGAAAAGGCTTGTAACAACAAAAGAAATCAGAAAGATAATAACAACATCGAAAAGAAAAAGACGGTATTCTCTTTAATGTTCATTTACTAAAACTAATTTTAGTACACGTGTGTTGCACGTGTGTATAATGTCTATAAAAAAAAAAAAAATATACCTTGATGTTAAAATAAAATGTAACATTTATTTAAATGATGAAAGTAATTTTTCTCACATTAATATAGTAATTGTATTCAATATCTTTTGAATATGCATGAATGATGCCTTTAGATAAATTAGTTGTGGATTATTTTTTATTTATACATTTCTTACAATATGATATACAAATACATTAAATTGAGTCTCACCTGACATCTCCTAATGAATATATTTTATCATCTACTATTTTATTCTTATTTCTTTAAGTTTTCATTTTAACAATTTATTCCTAATAAAATAACAGATTTTACTTTATATTCAGATCTCTTTTAATTCAAACACTTAATTATCTTTATAATAAATAAAAGAAATAGTTTATTTTTGAGGATTTGGATCATTAATATTAGCTCATATCATATATTAAATATTTAATTATAACTATATTTTATCCACAAAAATTCTTTTGTCAAATGATATCAAAAATCGATGTTTGTACTTTGTATTGTCGATGTATTGGTAAAAACATTTTGTCAATCACTTCTCTTTCTCTCTTGCTCTTGCTATTATTAAATATTATAGTAACTTTTTGTAACGATGTGATCGATCATTTTGAGAGTAATAGCCTCGATCCCCTGTTTACTGCTTTTCCCGTATCTCTTTCTGCTTATGTGACTTGCCGGGAGGTTTTGATTGTGTTTTCGGAGTGTTTTGGGAAACTTAGTCCCTAAAACGAATTTAAGTCTTAGGATTTCCACTGTAGTTGGAACTGTATGAAGGCGACTCCGGAATGGAGTTTCGTCAAATATGTTAGTTATAACGACAAGGCCGGTCGTTTCAAGGGTTATAGCCCTATTTTCCTCATTTCTGTTTCTTTTGTGCTTTACAGCTATTTTATGTCTTACTGGGCTGGTTGATTGGGTCCGGAGTAGTTTTGGAGTGAATTGAGACACTTAGTCTCTTAATTGGAAGCTTAAGTGAAAACGTCGATCGGACGTTGACTAGTGTGTAAACGACCTCGGATTTGAATTTTATTGGTTCCGTTAGCTCCGTTAGGTGATTTCGGACTTAGGAATGTGTTTGGAATGTGATTTGGAGGGCTGTAGTAGAGTTATTCTTGAATGGTGAAAGTTGGAAATTTGGCGATTTAGGACGGTAGTGGAAATTTTGATAACGGGGTCGGAATGTGTAATGACCCGACCGGTCGTCTTGAGCTCTAGCGTGTCGTTCAGCGGTTTCAAGTCATAAGCAGCTTTGTTTAAGGTATTATGACTTGTAGGTGTGGTCGGAATTGAATTTCGGGAAGTTCGAAGTCAAATTGGAAAGAAAATTCTCATCTCAGAAGCCTTAGGTTGGAAGAATCGACTAAGATTGGAATTTGGAGTTAAAGACCTCCGAATTAGGATATGAAGGTTTCAGCAGGTTCGTATGATGATTTCGGACTAGGGCGTATATCCGGATCGGGTTTTGGATAAACTGGGAGCGCTTTAGCATATATTGTGGAAGTTAGTATTTTAGAAGGAATTTCACAAGTTTGGGTTGAAGTGCATTTCGGTGTTATTGATGTCCGTTTGGGATTCCAAATCTGGGAATAGCTCCGTATGGTGATTCTGGATTGGGAGCGCGATTGGAAGTGAATTCGAAGGTACGTAGGTCATTTTGAAGTCATTTGGCTAAAGATGGAAATTTGAACGTTTTTTAGAAGTTTGACTGAGAGTTTGACTTTCTGATATCGGGGTCGGATTCCAATTCTGAAAGTTGGAGCAGGTCCGTAAGGTCGAATATGACTTGTGCAAAATTTGGGATCAATCAGACGTGATTTGATAGGTTTCTCCATCGATGTAGAAGTTTGAAATTTCAAAGTTCATAAAACTTGCATTGGAGTGCGATTCATGATTTCGACGTTGTTAGATGTGATTTGAGGCCTCGAGCGATTTCGTATCATGTTTTGGGATATGTGTGGTATAATTGGTTAAGGTACCGAGGGCCTCGGGTGGATTTCGGAAGGTTAACGGAATGAATTTCGGACCAAAGAGTTGCTGAAATTTTCTGCAGAAAGCTGTTTTGACATCAACTAGTGCAATCGCGAAGAAGTTTATATATCGAAATCTATAAGGAACCTGGAAAGTTTCAAAACATAAAAGTTGTAGCTATTGAATTTCAGTTTCCACAAAGTTAAACCATTCATGGTTTGGACATTTTATCAGAAAGTTATGGTCGATTGAAGATGGCTGGTGGAGCTGTTTCGACAGAATTTTCTGATAGATGGAGCCGAATTTAGAAGCTCATATCTTGGAATATATAAAGAGTTATATGGTATACAACCTGTCACATTAATGATCGTCGATTCTAGTTTTTAAATCTTTAAACCGTTTGTCATTTGGATATTTATACAAGGAGTTATGGGCGTTTTAACAGAAGGTGTACATCAAGGGAAAATTGTAATAGGACGTACAACCTGCACAACGCAAGGTACAACTCGATGAAACTTGGGCAAATAGTTTTTAACACGAGTTTTGGCCAATTTCTTTCATTTGCGTGGACGATTTTGGAGAGCTCAAGGAGGGATTTTCATCAATCAACACTAGGTAAGTGATTTCTTCCTATTTTTGAGTTAAATATGTGATCTTACATGGATTTAGACATGGAAAATTAGTATAAATTTGGGATTTTTGGGGAAGACCTATAATTTGGAATTTTGGACTTTTACCATGAATTTGAGCATGAAAATTAGAGTAAATTGTAGAATTCAGTTAGTAAAGCTATTGGTAGAATTTATCTTCAAGAAATTTCGGAATCCGAGCACGTGGGCCTGAGGGCATTTTGGTCAAATTTTTGAGCGGAGTTGGGAACTTATATAATTTTAATTGTTACAAGTATTAGAGTGAATGTTTATTGGTTTTCCTATTATTTGAATAGTTTTGGGGCATTGTGCATCAATTGGAGTTTTCGGAAGGGCTTGGATGCCGGTTATGAAATTTTGGAGCGAGGTAAGTCTCCTTTCTAACTTTGTGAGTGAGAGTTGTCCCCATAGGTGAACCAATTAAATACGTGCTACTATCTGCGGGGGCTACATACGCACGAGATGATGAGAGTCCGTGCGTAGCTACTATTATGCCATGTACGGGTAGTCTAGGAACCCATTAGCATGCTTTACTTGTCGTACTTGTGACCTTGTCAATAAAATATCATGGGATGCTGTCAATTAGTAATTAAATCTCTAAGAAGGAAAGAGTTTACTTTTCTTAATCATCTAGAAGAAGAATTGATTCTTCCTTTGATAATTGCGTTTCGGATAAATCTATAATGTTGAAACCCTGTCGAAATTGGCAAGTAAATCCCCAGAAAGGCTTTAAATACTATTTTCGTGTTCATTAAAAGAAGAATTCTATCACATCATTGAATAACTAACTTTCCTAATAAAAATGTGGTTTATTGTGTGAATATGTGTAACTATGGGTGCCTGAGTCGCATGTATGATTCGCGAGCAGGATGACCTTTTTATTTATGTATAACCGCGTCGCATGATCGATTCGCGAGCGGGGCAGATAGATGCATCTATGGTTCGAGCCGTTCGACCCTCGGCAATGCACATTTTATTATTGTTGGTCCGCACCGTTCGACCCTCGGCATATCTCGCGCATGATAATTGCTGCGTACTTTCCTGTGATTTATACATGTTTATTGTCATGGAAACTATAAATTGTCAACTGAAATGACGAGGTGCTAAAGTGTTAAATGTAAGAAGAACTATAAATTGTCAACTGAAACTGAGAGGCTTAGGTGATATACATCATCCGGAGGTGACCCGCAGCCGACAGAGTCTTCCTCGTATTGTATTTATTTTCATTTTAAATTCCTTGTCCAATTTGTATTTCGGACAAGCTTTGTAGTATTTGTGAAATTCTTAGAATTTGCCCGTGCAATTATGACACCGGGTTCTGGGATGTGTTTGGGATGTATTTTATAAAAATGGAATATTAAACTATCGTATTTACTTAGCGGAATTTATTCAGTTATTATTGAATAAAGTGAAAGGTAATGATTTCAAAACTGCTAAAACAGGAAATTTAACTTAACCATTTAATGATTGGCTTGCCTGACAGTGGTGTCCGGCGCCATCACGTCCTTATGGATTTTGGGTCGTGACAACTTGGTATCAGAGCACTAGGTTCCCTTTGGTTTCATGAGTCATGAGCAAGTCTAGTAGAGTCTTGAGGAGCGGTATGGAGACGTATGTACTTATCTTCGGGAGGCTACATGGCTGTTAGGAGTACTTCTCTTCTTGATTCCTTTGAGGCTTATGCCTATGTTCTTCCTACTCAATCTTATACGTCGTGAAGCGCTTGCTATGAAACGTGGATTTGAGGAATTGAAATGGTGCTACGAATATGGTGCGAGATGTTTTCCATGTGTAGTTGGTTGGGGCTCCTATTGTTGCCCTGCAGAAGAATATTATGTTGTTTCAACTCGGTTGCTATGTTTCTGAGAACTTTGAGGCTATGCTCAGATTGTTATGATGCTTATGATTGGTTATCGCGCGGTGTTGATATGACGGTAGAATGCTTGCCCATATGTCGGGGTAATAAATGACTTGAAGGGAGGTCTTTTCAGAGCGTAATTTTGAGATTTCAGTATTTTAGTTCTGGCGGAGGAAGGGCAATTGGACTATGAATGTTCAAGTCTGGGGGATAAAGTAATAAAACTTGGTGTTATCAAGCGAGGTGGAGTTTTCATCTGTGATGTGGTATCACTATTTTGATTGAATAGAATGTGTTAAGTTCACCGGTGTTATAGTTCTTCGGTTGCATTGGGTCAGAGTGTTGTGAAGTAGTATTGAAGACGCGGTTGTCAGAGATCGTGGTGTGTGGTGGTTCAGAATTGAATAGTTATTTCTAATGAAGGTAGCTCGAGAAAGATGATCTTTGGAGAGTTTGAAGTCGTGGTGATCTGCTGGTTTAAGAGCTACAGAGAATGATATTGAATTGGGCAGCATACGATGAAGGAAGACATGTGAGAAGTGTTAGGCGGCGACTAAATTTCTAAAAGGCCAGGCATAAGAAAAGGAAGTCAGCTAGTGCTTAAAGGAATGAGGTTAACCAAAGTGGGAGAGCGGCAACATAGTGGGGAATTAGAAGATATTGTAGCGCATTTAGTAGATGTCCATGAAGGGTGGACGGAATGGTAAAGTTGGTGAATGAGAACATGCTTAGAATAGGGTATTGATGTTGTAGAGAGTGTGCAGTACAACGTCATTGGAAGGTGTCAGTTAGTAATTTCCACATGTGGGTTATAACTCGTGGGCAGGTTAGCGGCCATGTAGTTGGCAAGTTTTTACAAGGAATTCTAGTGGTTATTCGGCGGGAGGCCGAATATGTGAATGATGCTAGAGAACTTGAGTATTTAGGGAATGCCAACAGAAGAATTTGGAAAGATTTCGGTGGGGTCTAGAGTGGTGAAAGGAGTAGCTTCGGGCTAAGTGGGAGAGTCCCATCGCCTGCAATTGGGTTGCAGGATTATCTTCTCATGGGGTTGCAGATCGGCGTATTGGCAAGTTATTGCAGCTAAGGGGAAAGGAGTAAAATTGTAATTATGCATGGGATTTGATAAATATGTTTAAAAGTTGGCCCTATTGGACAAGGGTTAGGCTTTGGAAGATTCAGAATTCATGCTTAAGGCATAGGCGAGTTGTTAGGGTAGTGACTCAGTCAAGTGCTTCATTGAAAGGGTGTTCGTGTGCTAGAAGATCCTTGGAGTTAATTGTATTCGGGGCCAAGTTAGAGTGGGTGACTCTCAATAGCGGTCCTAGCAAACTCGAAGGTTAAGAATGCGGTGTTTAAGGGTTTCAGGCAGCAGTATGATTAAGAATCGAGCTTTTGCAGTATAACTTTTGAGAAAGGGATAATGGTTGGAGTGTTCTATGATATTTTTCAGCGTGCATGATAGTATTGGGGGAGTGAGAGAAGTAAACTCCGGGGTGTACAAAGATTATCAGAAGGGTATGAGACGGTTTGTGGGATTGAGATAGCATGATCTCGTGAGTCAAGGCCACTTAGGATGAGTGAGGATTGAGTTTGTTATGAGTTGAATGGGGTTACTATTGTTTCTGAGGCGATTAAGAATGATTAAAAGAAGATAGATTGGTTAGCCATGGTTGGAAGGGCACATGTGCGACAGTGATCAATTCTTTTAATGTGGTTAAGTTCTGCATGTGGTTTGTGCCGGTGTGTGCGAGGCTTGTCGGCCGACGTAATGGATTTATTTGGAAGAATTCAAGTGTTATGGCTTGTCAGGTGTAGGCGGATCCCGAAAGGATCATGGGGGTATAGACTATTCCCTGANTTGGAAGCATTCAAGTATTATGGCTTGTCAGGTGTAGGCGGATCCCGGAAGGATCATGGGGGTATAGACTATTCCCTGAGGATTTGCCTGTTTTGTGATTATGAGAATTCACTCGTGTGTTGTTATGGTTCTCTTGAATTGAGGTAAAAAAAGAAAAAAAAAGGGGGGTTTTTATATGAAGGGGTGTTCACCCTATTAGTGGTTCAAGAGTTATGATGGAATTCCTGCGCTATCTCATATTGGCATGCAGGTGCAGTAAGCAGTATGTAATTGGAAGTAAGGATCAAGATTGCGATTCAGGTTGACAAGGATGTCATGAGCTCAGGTGAGAAAGAAGAAGGGATTTGAATGTCTAGAGTAAGATGATGTTGTCTTCAGTGTCACCTGAGATCGGTGTTTGGTGAAAGAGGCTTTGTATCCTGGTCATGGGTTCTTGATGTGTTTTGCAGTATTAGTGTGGTCGGTGGTATGGATGTGCAGACTTGTTACCTCATGGGAAAGGTCGTGGGAGCATGACCACGAGAAGATCGTATGAGTGTGACATGTAGTCACGTAATGGATTGAAGATTTAGACTGAGTATATGGAAGTGTAATATTGCTTATGTGAGAATTTATTCTTAGGAGGCGTTTAGTTCATTGTCTTGTGGATTGTGGGGTGTTTGTCCCGGCTATGATGGTTGTTCTTGCGTGTTATGAGAAGAAGTGGGTTATTATGGACCCGGGTAAGGCTATCAGCCTAGTTCGGTGCGAGGAGAATCAGCTTGAAGTGTGTGAATGGGTTTAAACAGGATTATGTGCTGGAATATCGGATGTTGTTCCGTCTTCGTTCATTTCATGTAAGGTTTTTATTGTGCCGTATGAGTTGTGAAACGGGTTGAGAAATTCCTATGTGTTAAGATTCAGCGTAGTGATGATGTTATGTGAGCATGAGGGCTCTTGAGATGTCAGAGTATATATATATATATATATATATATATATATATATATATATATATCACCTCAATTATGCTTAATTTTTGTAGCATATGGCTCTATCAGTCTCCCAAGGATGGTATTATGCAGTTAGCGTGCTTATGACCGGTATTTAGTAAATTGTAATGGTGAGCAATTCAACTCTGTGTATATCTCCTTGTGTGAATTTTATGATGGGATCTGGTGGCACGCCGCCACGGGTATGTAATGTGGATTGGGTTGCACGCCGCAACATGGTGATGTTGAGTGAGGTTCCTATATTTATTTTTCTTGTGTTTTGCTTCCTATTTTCTAAGGAAATCCATGTTACTTGCGTGAGTTGAGTAGTCCCTTCCTTATGTATCATGTTCGAATTGTGACCTATTGGCGCATTGTGGCATCGTGTGAGACTGTTGGTCACGTCTGGGGTGATTGGTTGTCTGAGCAGCTCATACTGGGTAAGACAATACTATTGGATCAGGGATCAGTGCGATAAGATTTTGTGAAGTATGGTAAAGAACAAATACCAGTATTAGCGTAGTATTGAGGTGATGATTTTAGTCAATAAGGAGAGAATCAATGTTTGGTTAGCAATTTCTACACATCTCCTCCATTGTGGTGGTATCGTCAACATTATAGCAGGATGTATATGTATATCAACAGATGCATTGGTGTGATGACCCAAAAAGTCATCTTAAGTAATTCTAGCTAAATATGTGTTCTGAGGCCTCGAAAGCCTCCGTTAGTCTCACCTCGATATGCGTGCGCAGCCCGGGCGTGTAGCCGGAAAGTTTGTATGTTGGAATTTGATGGAAATGGAAATTTTGATAATTACATGAATAAAGTTGACTTTGGTCAACATTTTTGGTAAACGGACCAGGACCCGTGATGTGACGGTCCCGGAAGGTCCGTAGGAAAATATGGGACTTGGGCGTATGCCCGGAATCGAATTCCGAGGTCCCAAGCCCGAGAAATGAATTTTCAAAGAAAAATGTTTTCTGGAAATAATAAAGGAATTTGAAAATGAATTATTAAGTGAAAACCGTGTTACCGGGCCCGTATTAAGGTTCCGGAGCCCGGAACATGTTTATTATATGTTATTTGTCTTATCTGAGAAATTTGGTGTGAAACGGACTTGAAACGACGTGATTCGGATTAAAAAAGGAAATTTAGAAGTTTATGAAGTTTGAGAAAATTCTAAGAGTTTTGAGGTTTGATTCGATGTTCTTGATGATATTTTGGTGATTTAAATGCTTGAATAAGTTTGTAGGATGTTTTGGGAGTCGTGTGTGTTTTTGGTTTTGAGACCCGAGGGCTCGGGTGAGTTTCGGGTAGCTAACGGGGTGTTAAAGAGTCAAAAATCTGGTGTTTTGGATTGGTTTTTGGTGTTTTCTTCTCTGCGATCGCAGCGCTTGCTCCACGATCGCAGAGGTCTGTCCATGTCCCTTCCGCAATCGCATCCCTTTGACCCGCGATCGCATTGTGTGACGTCCTAGTGTTCCGCGATCGCAAACCTCTTCCTACGATCGCATAGGGTCAGCTAAGCTATGCTACGCGATCGCGACTCCTCTTCTGCGATCACAGTGAGTTAGGACCAGACTCTCCGCGATCGCAACCCTCTTCTTGCGATCGCGATTAAGAAAATCGCCCAGTTAATTCCTTAAGTCAAAAACAGAATACTATTACGGGATTATCACTTTTTCACCATCTTCTTCCTCTCCAAGACCCCATAGGCGATCCTCAAGCGAGTTTTCTTCCATAGCCAGTTGGGTAAGTGATCCTAACTCTAATCTCTACCATTTTCCTTCTTCAATCACTAGAATCTAGGGCTAAAAACATGGAATCAAAGTAGGCATTAGGAATTTTAGGTAAAGTTGGGTTTTTGAGAATTTTGGGTGATTCAACCTCAATTTGGGGTCGAATCTTAATACAAATTATATATTCTAACTGGTGGGGTTATGGGTGATCGGGTTTTGGTCCGAGCCTCGTGTTTGGATCAAGCAGGCCCGAGGTCAAATTTTGGAATCTTAGGAAGAATGCTTTGAAATAAATAATTAGGCTATGGGTTTGATTTTTTGAGCCATTATTGATATACTTGGGTTGATTATGTCTAGATAATACCGTTCCGGAGTCGGATTCTAAAGGAAAGGCCGTGATTGAGGCTTGACTTTCATTTTTGGAGCCAAGGTAAGTGTTTGGCCTAACCTTAGCTTGAGGGATTAGGTATAGAGTCCTAT
>MDKH01076619.1:0-27132 GCA_005239495.1 Nicotiana undulata | reverse complement strand
CCCACCCCCCACCCCACTCAAGATGGAGGTGGAAACACACCAAGCTTGCCAAGAATGTTGTGATGAAGCTGCCCAGATAGAGCCTTGGTCATAAGATCAGCTAGTTGGTTAGTACTAGAAACAAAATGCAAAGAGATAAGCCCAGAATTCAAACACTCACGAACATAATGGCAATCAATCTCAATATGCTTCATACGCTCATGGAAAACTGGATTTTTGGCAATGTAAAGGGCAGCCTGACTTTCACAATGGATTGGGACATGAGAAGAAATATGAAGACCAAGATCCCCAAGGAGTCGGACCAGCCATGAAAGTTCAGCAGCAACTTTCCTTAGAGCCATGTATTCAACCTCAACTGAAGACAAGAAAATAGTGGGTTGTTTCTTGCTTTTCCAAGATACGGGGCTGCCACCAAGTGTCGCATAAAACCCGGTAACTGATTTGCGAGAGATAGCACAAGAGGCCCAATCCGAGTTAGAATAAGCCACAAGAGACAAATCAGAAGAATTTGATGGAAGCACACCCTGAGAAGGAGAAATCAACAAGTATCTGAGAACATGCAAACCAACCATCATGTGTGGAACATAGGGTTTCTGAAGGAACTGACTCAAATGTTGAACAGAAAAGAAGATATATGGACTAGTATGCTGCAAGAAATTGAGCTTGCCAATGAGTCTTCTGTATAGACTAGGATCAGGAAGTGGATCACCCATATTTATAGTCAGCTTCACAGAAGGATCCAAAGGAGTCACAACAGAAGAAAAGTGATTGCAATTAAACACGGCAAGAAGATCAGTGGTGTATTTATGCTGACTCATGACATAACCCTGAGAAGTTTTGGAGATCTACAAACCCAAGAAATAGTGGACTGAACCCAAATCCTTGATCTGGAACTCATCATCCAAAAAGGACTTTAGAGATTGCATTTCATAGAGATCATTTCCACCCAATAAGATATCATCAATATAGACAGCCAATACGACTAAAGAACCAGAGGAAGACTTAGTGAAGGGAGAGTAATCATTAAGACTAGATATGTAGCCCCTAGAGAGCAAAGCCTCAGACAATTTGGAAAACCACTGTCTTGAAGCTTGCCGAAGTCCATAAAGAGATTTCTTGAGCTTGCAAACTAGAGAAGTTGAAGAAGAAGCAGAGCAGACATCAAGACCAGGAGGGATTTTCATATAGAGCTCCTCATGAAGATCACCATGTAAGAAGGCATTATTGACATCCAGGTGGTACATAGTGCAACCTCTCTTTATGGCAAGAGTGAGAAGACATTTGATGGTGGTGAGTTTGATGACAGGGGAGAAGGTTTCAAAGAAATCTATGCCTTCCCTATGAGTATAACCTCTAATAACTAACCTAGCCTTGTACCTTTCAATAGACCCATCTGCTCTCTGCTTAATCTTATAAACCCATTTGCAGGGAATAGCCTTTTTATGTTGAGTAAGGGGGACAATGTCCCAAGTCTGATTAGCCTTAAGAGCATGGAATTCCTTTAGCATGGCCTTTTGCCAAGAAGGGTGACCTGCAACCTGCTGGTAGAACTGAGGTTTATGCATGTGAGTTTCACTAGAGTAAATGGAATATTGTGTAGAAGCAAGGTTAGAAACAATAGAGGAACAGACATAATCCTTAAGGTAAGAAGGTTGGATGACAATTCTAGAGGATTTCCTTAAGGGAGCAGTATCAGAAACAGTGGAGGTGGAAATAGAAGAGGAAGGAAGAGGAACAGAGAATACATGGGGAAGTACAGAGGAAGGAATAGGAGGAGAATTGGGGAGATGATCAGAATGATTAGGAGAGGGAGTAACCAAAGGAGGAGGAGCTGGGATATCCACAAAAGTGGGAGGTAATTCATTTAAATGAGAAGAAGCAGAAGAAGAGTAAGGAAAACTGTGTTCATGAAAGACCACATCTCTAGAATGAAAAATAGAAGAGTTAGACATATTTAGAACCTTGTAGCCTTTCTTGCCACAAGAATAGCCTTATAATATACATACAATAGCTCTAGATTGAAACTTATCCCTGCCTATTTTAGGAGAAGTGGCAAAGTATAGACAACCAAATGATCTTAAATGGTCATAGGAGGGAGGATGCCCATGAAGTTTTTTCAAATGAGAAAGTTTAATAAGAAGAGGTGAAGGCATCCTGTTGCTAAGATAAGTAGCCGTTTGGACACATTCTTCCCAAAATTTAGTGGTAGTTTGGACTGGAACATTAGGGCTCTTGAGACCTAAAAGGTGTTTGTGTTTCCTTTCCACAACACCATTTTATTGTGGAGTATAGGGAATAGAAGTTTGATGTAAAATACCCTGGGAAGCGAAGAAATTGGTGGCTTCAGAACTACTCCCAAGTTGAAAGGCATTATCTGATCTAAAAGGGTGTATGGAGGAATTAAAATGAACTTTTACCATAGAAGTGAAAGCTTTAATAATTGACAAAGCATTACTCTTGGAAGAAAGAAGATGAGTCCAAGTTCTAGTAAATTCATCAACTAAAGTGAGAAAATACCTAAAACCATTATAAGTTTTAGTGTTATAAGGGCCCCAGATGTCAATGTGAACTAGTTGGAAAGGTTTGGTAGAATGAATAGTACTATTATGAAAATGGAGTCTTTGTTGTCTAGCCATTGGACAAATAGAACATATAAAAGGTTGTTTAGTAGAAACTTTGTTAGACAGAAAAGAGATAGATTGCATCTTATGAAAGGGCATGTAACCTAATCTTTGATGCCAAAGTAGATCCATCTTATTAACAAGTGAAGATTGATTAAAACTAGGTGGAACATTAAGATGTAAAAGTGCAACAACAGACTTATTACATGGAATTGAACCTACATCAAAAACAGTCAAGCTCCTTCACTTATTGCTCGATCCGATCCGGAACCTATTGGTTGGCATCAACAACAGAAGAGAAAGAGAGAGGAACTTGTGTTGGGGAATAGATCTCCATCTGGATGAAGATAGTAAAGCCTGTCAGCAACCTTACCAATTACCAGTGGCCTTTTTAGAGAAGGGCCCTGTAGAGAACAATGGAATTTGGTAGGAACTACTATACAATTCAACTGAGTAATAAGTTGATGAATAGAGATTAAATTGAAATGAAAATATGGTACTAGAAGGACATTAAGTAAAGTTATATCATGTCTTAGATGCAAAGATTCAATTGATATAACCCTAATTTTGTATCCATTAGGTAAGGTGACAACAAGAAATGGTCTAGTTAAAGGCACAACATTGTGAAGCAAATATTTGTGTGGAGTCATGTGATTAGCGGCCCCTGAATCTAAGATCCAAAGGTTTGGATTTAATTGTGAAGAAGCACATACATAAGAATCTGCAGACTCTACAGCATAGGCAGTAAACAAACCTACAAAGTGGGCAAATGCAGAATCCTCATCTGATTGAATAGATTGAGCAGCAACAGGAGAGACCTGAACTTGTTGAAAAAGACTTAGGAGATGTTGATACTGCTCCTTTGTAAACCCGTGAACTGGAGCAGAATTACCAGGAGATTGATTGAACCCAGAAGATGATTAAGGATAGGAAAAATCACCTTGGACACAAGAGACAGACTTCTTACTCTTAGTAAATTTGAAGTCCGAAGGAAAACCATGTAGCCTGTAGCATTTTCCACTGTGTGTCCAAGTTTCTTGCAGTATTTACATGAAATTGTGGGGACATTCTTCTTGGGTTCAAAATTGACTTTCTAAGTAAAATTTCGATTATTGTTGTACTGAGTACGGGAGACTGAGAAAGAAGCAGAATTTCCAAAGAAATTTGAAACAGTAGAAGGAGACTCTTTTTTACTCTCATCTTGTCGAAGAAGTGAGTAAGCCTTGCTTATAGGAGGGAGAGGGATCATCATCACGATGGCACTCTTGACTGTAGAGTATGACTCATTCAACCCATTCAAGAACTGAAATAATTGCTGGTCCTCTATGAATTTTGGAAATGCTCCACTAGAACACACTGGACCAACATAAGAGGAGTTCAGTTCATCCCATAAGCTTCTAAGGTTAGTGAAGTAGGTAGCAATATATGATGAACCTTGAGTGGTTGTACTAATTTCCCTTTGGATTTGGAGGTACTTTTACCCATTTGACTGACCAAATCTCTCATTAATGTCTTTCCAGACTTCTCTTGTAGTCTTAAGACACATGACACTGGTGGCAATTTCTCTAGACACAAAATTAGTTATCCATGCTTTCACCATGTCATTGCACATTTTCCAGTATGGGTAATAAGGTGAATCTGGCTAAGGTTGAGGCACCCTACCATCCAATAGACCTAATTTGTTCTTTGCAGACAAGGAGGTAAGCATACTGCTTCTCCATAGAACAAAACCACAGTCACCGAAAGGCACAGACACTAGCTGACTCCAGGACTATCAGACGGATGTACACATAAAGGATAAGATGCATCAATCATGAAGGGAGTAAAGCCCTCAGGGGTTGTACTACTAGGTGTACTACCCATACAGTGAATTTCAAATTCAGTAAGATGAAGCAAAACAATTACCAAACAAATCAACACAGTTTCTACACAAATATGCTACATGCAATCTCAAATTTATGTTGTTTTGGAGATGAATAGGAAAGATATTATCAGTCTTCTTCTCAAACTTGAAAAAGAAAAGTCTTCTCTGGATATAGAACCCTAGAAATCGAAAGTGAAGAGATTGTTGAAGAAAATCTCAGAAAACACAAACCTTCCAGTAGTACCATATGCTTGAAGAAGGAAACCAATGATATCCCCAAATTTTGATCACTGAATCGTCGATTTAGAAGTTGACTTCAATTAACCAGAGACGGAGAAGAAATCGCCCAAAACTCTGAGCAAGGGTAACATCGAACTGAAGCTCATGAAGCGAGGAATCATAATTCCTGCTCTGATACCATGTTAGATTGAAGAGTAATCAACCATGGCAGAAAAGAAATGAAGAAAACCCTAGGTAGGGTGTGAGAGAGAAGAGAGAGAAAATGAGTCGGTCAAAAATGACAAAGACTAGACTCATATATTTTTTATTATCTTGTGTCTCTATTTACAGAATATTTGTATTTATATTTATATCAACATATGTGTAAAGAATAAAAACAAATGGGAAAGAATATACAAATGGGTCGGATATCTTCTGTTGGGTTGGACCCTTTCCTTTTGTTGAAACAGCTGAGCCCATATCAGTGTTAACATAACATTTGAATATTGTACAACTTTTTAAAAATTGTTTTGAAAAGCTATATATTCATATGTATTTTAAGTTCATTCTATAAGACACGTCAAATTAGCTAACTGACAAGATATCTTCTTCTTTTTCTTACGAGCAAATGCAACTTGTTCTATTTCATTAAGAAATAAGAAATATTATATGAATTATTCCCAATAAATTAGATCACTATTGTGAAAGTAGAATCTAGCCACTAAATTTTGATTATTCTACTTTTTCTTCATTTTAGAGAAAGATTTCTTTCTCCGTCCAAGCAAATAACTATGCCTCGAATTCCACATATATTTAGGTTCATCCGAATATCTTTTATGTAAGCAAAAGTCTATGATTATAATGTAATGACTTGTCGTTGATGAATTCAGAAAGTACCATATTAAGTGGGCGTCTGGACATAAGAATTATAAAATTCCAAAAAAAGAAGTAAAATTTTTCTTCAAGTGAAAATGATATTTGAAAGTTAGAGTTGTGTTTGGACATGAATATAATTTTGGGTTATTTTGAATTTTTTTGAGTGATCTGAGGGAAAATTTTGAAAAACAGCTTTTTAGAGTTTTTAAAATTTTCAAAAAGTTCCAAAACTCATCTTCAAGTGAAAAATGGAACATTTTATGACCAAACATAATTTCGAAAAAAAGTGAAAAAATTCTTATGTCCAAACGGGCTCTAATATTACCCTATGTTAGAACTAGATTTAGAACTTATTCTTTGAAGCAATTTCCACGAATGTGGTGTTTTAGTTTTCTTTGTGTGTTCATAATCAATTCATGATGTAAATTCGAATTTCAATAAGAAGCCTTCCAACAAACAAATTCGTTTACTTTTAAAGTCTAAGTTTCATTAAAATCTAATTTCTTGTAACATTTGAAATTTCTTGTTTGAATGTGTAAGTAATCGTTGTTAGTGATTTATTACAAATTATAGAGAAATAGGTATAATAAGTTTAAAGAAAAAGAAAAAACATACATAGTCTATATAGATGTAATTGTAATAAATCATGAATTTTATTAATAACATCATTTCGTGGAAAATTGAAAATAATCATTTAGTATCATTTCTATTCTAGCCAAGTTACAAGAAAAAAAAATACAAGAACTTGGCTTGACAACATTATTATGAAGAATCAAAAGAATGATGTAAAATAAATAAAAAAAATGTCACGATTTTCGCATTTGCTGACTGAAAAAATAAAGCAAAAATCGCTAGTAATAATTGGTGTAACCTTTCTTTGGCCCTCTTATAATTCTCCCAAGAACCCATTCTTCAATCTGTACCAAAACAAAAGAAAAGAGATTATTTAAAAAACAAAATAATTTGAGAATGTAAAATACAACGCAAAATATTTTCATTCTAGTCTAAGAAGTCGTCTTTAACTTTAAAAAAAAATAGTTTTTCCAAAATTAAACCAAAACCAAACTAATTTGGACGTAAAATTTGATGGAAGATTTTTCCAAAAAAAATTCACTTTTTTTCGATATCAGTATTTGTTCATAAAATTTTTAATTTTCACTTGAAGATGTATCTTGGAAATTTTCGAAAATTTGAAAAACTGCAAAAAAGACCGTTTTTCAAAATTTTCACTCAAATCACTCACAAAACTTCAAAAACAACTCAAACTGAAAATTTATGTCCAAACACAACTCTAAATCCCAAATACCATTTTCACCTGGAAAAAAATTTCATCATTTTTTCGATTTTTACAATTCTTATTTATATATAGTTTTAATTTTTATTTAAAGAAGGATGAAAGCAGTTAGAGGAATAAGTGAAAATTCAAGAAAATGAAAGGGAAATATATATATATATATTTCAAAATTGTATAATTACCTCTTCGTCCTCATCAGTGGCAGATTCAAAATTTAGACGATACTTTTCCATTATCCAAGTATTTTTCTTAGCCGATCCAGAACAATACTTCAAATTAACCTTGAAACCAACTACATCTCCTTCTGAATTATAAATTGGAAATTCTTTCCCGAAACACTGCCAAAACCCTATTTCATTTCCAACAATACGAATTTTTTCAATTTTTCCTTGAAAATACTCATCTTGATGGATGAAGAAGAACCATTCTCCTTCGCCGCACATGTTTTCCACTATATAATAAAAAATAGAAAAATAAATTGTCAAATGACAAGTTTCTTTTTCAGTACACAAACTTGTACTAAAAAAAATAGTAAGCCAAATTAATTATCTTTGTCATGCTTGAATCGTAAAAATTGCACGGGTGCCCTATTTGATCGTCCTCATTTAATATATATTCACTTTTAAAAAAGTTTTAATTTGTACCAACTGTATAAACAATTTGTACTCACTGTTTTAAAAGTTATTTATTTGTTTGTCCCATTATGTTTAGTTTGGTCTTGTTCACAATAATTTAACTTTTTAGATATTTTAGCTTTACAGGCACATTGGTTTTTGGTTCTAATTTATATGTAGTAACTTGTTTTTATGTCGAAAATATTTTTCATTCTTTAATCTTTGAAATGAACATCATCAATCGCTGTTAATCATGATCTATTAAATTCATTGTTGTTTAGAACTTCAGTTCTAAGAACGCTGAAGTTCAGGAAATATAAACAAAAACTCCAGCTCCTTGAATGCTGAAGTTCAGCAAATACAAACTAAATTTCAGCCGTGAAGTTTATCACAAACAGGACAAAGCTTCAGTTAAAACATGCTAAAAGTTCAGCAAATACAGAACAAAGCTTCAGCTACTAAAGTGCTGAAGTTCAGCAATTACAAACAAAAACTTCAGCCAAAACATGATGTTGTTATATTGAACTAAAGTTTGTCATTTGCCCTATGAACTGAAGTTTGCGCGATTACCTTTGCAAGTCATGCCAAACTTCATGCAAAAATATCTAAAGTTTTGCTACACTTCATGTAAACACATGCTGAAGTTCAAACTTCAGATATAAATATTTGCTTCTTCATGCCCGTATGTCTGAAGTTATGCGAAAAATAGGTACGTTTGCAATTGTTTTTGTAAAACATGTATAAATTAAAAGGTGATCCAAAAGGCATGCGTAGATGCAAATACCCCACTTGAATCGCAATTATTTTTTAGAAGAACTTTTTATTTTGATCGGAAGTACTTTTCTTCCATTATATGACTTACTTTTTCCTTGAAATATTGTATTTATTGATTAAACTAAATATTATTATATTTAATAGCTGTTGAATTTATTATAAGCAATAGGTATTTAAATCTTCCTACTTATTTTATTAAAAAATTTCTTATTTGAACAATGTAAGAAGTCCTAATATTTAAAATTTTAAAAGGAATTAATATAATTATAATACTTTACACGTTACTCTTTAGGATATTCTTATTAATTTATCCAGTGTAAATCTTACTTTTAAATAGTTAAAAGGTTGATTAAAGTTTTGTAAAATTTATTTTTAATGAAACTTCAACACAAAATGTTGATGGATTTTTGTATGCTTTAAACATGTATTTTACCTTGGACAAAATTCTTATTTAATTATTTTTTAATATTTTAGGACTTTAAAATCAACTAAAAATTTTGCTTATTAAATATTTCTTCTATATAGGAGACACAAATATTTACTCCTTTTGACCAACTCATTGGCGGTGTTTAACTGAGTATGAAATTTAATAAAGATGAAGTAATTTTGAAACTATGGTCTAAACAAGCCACAAACATTTATGTGGCTATTAAATATTTTTATCAAAAAATCATTAGAAATTTAGGGTTTAACATTGTCTTAATTGCCTCCAAACACAACTAAAGAGTACAATAATTGGTTATAACAATTAAGCAATAAAATAATCAATAAATATGAGTTTGATTTCATGACAAAGCAAATATTTGTTGTAGGGAAGCACAAGAGATATTATCCATTTAACTAAATAGGATCAATATTCTTCACTTTATAAACTTAAATTTTTTCTTTTATAAAATCTTTACATGGTGTTGGATGGTTGTTACCTATTGTATTCTATCTTATTGTTATATTAAATATCATGTTTGCTATAATTGTTATTTAGATTTTATTGTGTCGTATCGTTAAATCCGTCATTACGTAACGACGAAATGTGCCACTTTAGTTAACGACTGATTTGGTATGGTCGCATCGTTACCTTGTCTTTTTCTCTCATCTAACCCTTAATTATTATTAAATAATTTTATTTTATCGTTTACCCTACCTTTTTACATAATAATTTTACCATGTATCATAATTTTTTTAATAACATTACAAGTTTATTCTTCATATTACGGGTGCGTGATAACATGAAAAACGCCAAACAATACAATCTATCCAAATATTGTATTCATCAAGCGATACAATACAATACAATACATTATGAAAATATATGTAACAAGTAACAACCATCCAAACAAGTTGTTGTATTCATTAAAATAGAGTACACGCGCAACACGACTAATGATAAAGAAAGAAAGAAAGAAAGAATGAATATAATTACCAAGAGCTTCAGGAGATACGCTGTAAAATTCCTTAGCATGGATGTCTTCAATGAATAGAGCTGGAAAAGGTTGATAATGGACCTTATTTTCAAGGTAATATTTAACCAATTCCTCATCAGTTGGCAGAAATCTGTAGCCAGGGGGAAATTCTGTGATCAGACCATCATGTTCAGTTGCCATATTACAAAATGAAATATTTCTGCGTTGAAGATCTCCTATGAATTTAATTGCCCACTTTTATATATAGTTAATAACAAAAAGAAAAGGGAAGGAGCATTTGGAGTTCTATGACTACTTGAGTTCTATCAACGTCATTCACTGAAAATAAATACATAGAATTGACCTTTTCAAATTCTAGTGTGTGCTTATCTAGGATGAAAGGAAAACACTAGGAGGAGAATATTATTTTATTATTATTATTATTATTATTATTATTTATTTTATTCTTTTTTCGTTTAGAGTTTGGTTAAAACTTAGCCATATTAGGGGTTTACTTGCATTATGGTCTTTTTTATGGGTGGACTCTTTTTCACTGCAACTAGTTTAACTTTTGACTTCATATTACTTGCATCAACTAACACTTAGACATAATTATTAATCTTTAGTACTCAAGAGTTTCATCAAAATAATTCCAATTTGTTTATATTATTATTACTTTTTAATAATTCAAAAATATTTTCTAGGAAAGTATTTTCCATAAAAAATAACTTCCGTTGTTCCAAACACACACTTAAAGAAAAGAAAAATAATGGCCATAGATGATAGAAACGTGCATTAAAAACCCAAAGGTGTCGTAATACATCAACGACCATATTCCCGTTAAGCATCAGGAGATCTCCCGGTAATTTTTTTAGAAGTGGGGTCTAGGGAGGGTAAGATATACGCAGCCTTTACCCTAGTCTGAAAGGGCAGAGAGTATGTTTCCGATAGACCCTCAGCTAGAGAATGACTATAAAAGAAAAGGTAAATGCAAGAAGTAGAAATATCAGCAAGATGAAATAAGATCGAAACCAATCAAACTCTAGGTAGCAATAGCCAACAATGAATCAAAGATATCATACTAACACTAATGCTAGCGAACTGAGTAAGACAAAGAGAATCGCTCGACTACCTACGAGCCTCTACCCTAATCTTGACCTCCACACCCTTCTGTTTAGGATCATGTCCTCAGTCAATTCCAGTTGCGCCATATCCCGCCTAATAACATCTCTCCAAGACTTCTTAGGCCTACCTCTACCCCTCATGCTGCCCACCGAGGCTAACCGCTTGCACTTTCTAACTGGGGCTTCTGTACTTCTCCTCTTAACATGCCCGAATCATCTCAACTTCGCCTTCTGCATCTTATCCTCCACGGGGGCCACCTCCCACCTTTTTCCAGAATAACTTCATTCCTAATATTATCCAACCGGGTATGCCCACACATCCACCTCAACATCCTCATCTCAGCTACTTTTAGCTTCTTGGTATGAGAGTTCTTGACCGGCCAACACTCTGCTTCATACAACATAGTCAGTCTAACTACAACTTTATAGAACTTACCTTTAAGTCTCAGCGGCACATTCTTATCACACAAGACACCGGAAGCGAGCATTCACTTCATCCATCCTGCTCTGGTACGATGCATGACATCTTCATTAATCTCCCTGTTACCTTGTATTATAGATTTAAGATACTTGAAACTACGTTTCTTGGGGATGACTTGCGTATCAAGCCTCACCTCCATATCACCTTCCTGGGTATCGTTACAGAACTTGCACTCCATGTATTCCGTCTTGGTCTTGCTCAACTAGAAGCCCTTAGACTCTAGGGTTTGCCTCCAAACCTCCAGTCTCTCGTTAACATCACACCGCGTCTCATGAATTAAAACTATGTCATCCTCAAATAACATACATCATAGCACCTTACCTGGAATGTGTCTTGCGTCCATCGCCAAGGAAAATAGGAATGGACTAAGAGCTGATCCCCGGTGCAACCCCATCATAACCGGAAAGTGTTCTGAGTCTCCTCCCGCTGCCCTAACCCGAGTCTTAGCTTCATCATACATGTCCTTAATCACTCTAATGTACGCTACTCTACTGGGAACTCTTTAGCCTCCAAGCATTGCCAGAGCACCTCTCTCGCGACCTTTGTCATACGTTTTCTCTAGGTCAATGAACACCATGTGCAAGTCCTTCTTCATCTCCCTATACCACTCCACCAATCTCTCACAATGTGAATGGGTTCCATAATCGAACGCCCTTGCATGAAATCGAACTGGTTCTCAGAAATGGACACACTGGTCCTCACCCTCACTTCAGTCACCCTCTCCCAAACTTTTATTGTATGGCTTAGCAGCTTAATCCCCTATAATTATTGCAACTTTGGATATCGCCCTTGTTTTTATAAAGAGGAACCAATGTATTCCACCTCCATTCATCGAGCATCTTCTTCGTCCTAATAATGACATTGAACAGCCTAGTGAGCCACTCCAAACCTTCCCTACCCGCATTTTCGAATGCTGCTGCAAATTCAACCCAACAAACAGAAACAAAATAAATATATGCAAATGCTGCAAATTCAGACAGATGAAACTCTCTGTTGTGCATTGCCATCTAAAATCTAAAGAAAAAACAAAGTACACATGGACAAGATATTTTCAATAACTTGGAGAAGGATATTATACTTAAGCTGACTTCCTTTTTACTTCTTAATAAAGTATGCTTTAGAGAGTTATATCAAGATGTGTTCCCTTAAAGTTCTAAGCAACTGCGGTAAGAACTGCTACCTCATGAAGAAATGTGAATATTTTGAGTGGGAAATATATGCTTTAATCAACTATACTGGAGAAAAGAAACCACAACTTTATAAAGATAGTTGCATTGTTTCAAAAAAGTTTATAAGCAGAACTCCAAATACAATCTATAAATATGATGGTACAGCTGAACTACACTTAAATATCTTAATATTCGACTCCACCTATGTTAACAGCAGATTACAAGGCTGCACGCCTCTTCCTCATGGTTCAATGATGAACAGTGGCTGCAAGAAAAGATAGGAAATCAGATACAACATCTACGGCTATGCCAAATTCTAAGCTAATTATATGTATCCAAACCGAAAGAGAGAGAGATACATACCGTGTCCAAACTAACAGGCTTACCGTCCTCTGCTATTAATTCAACTACGGTTCCAGATTGATCAGCCTAATAAAGGATTCAAAAAATACGATAAGAGGAAAGGGTGGAAAAGGAGTTTGAAAATCTCATGTATTGAGATAGTCTCAGTTAAAATACAGCGAACCATGCGACTTCACCACACATAACTCAAGAACTTCACAAGATAATTCAATATTACTTTCAATTTTAGACACTAAAATTCAACAACTTATAATTACAGGTCTTTTGCAGGTAAATGTCAAAATGTAAAATACTGATAGATTTTAAGGGCAACAATATTACATGGAAAGTATTAAGGTTGGATATTGAGCCTGAACTTACCTCGATCTCATTCATCAATTTCATAGCCTCAATGATGCAAATTACTTGTCCTTTCTGGACCTTGTCTCCTACCTGGGGAATTATCAGTTTAGTCAAGTTTATGAGACAACTGCATGACCAAGAAGGCAAGAACATAGAAAGTAAAAAGGTGAATGAGCAGGCTACCACAAAAGTATGAGAGATATTAGCACGAATTTCCCCTTAATTGGTCGGTTGCCTGGTTTCGTGACGTATTCAAACAAGTAAAATTGTAATTCAGGGAAAACAATAGTTAGAAAACAAATAGACTTTTCTTCTAATTTCCTCATTTCATTTGTCTTTCATGATAATTTCAAGGAGGTCCCACTGCCAACCGATAATGGAACACTATACATGTACCATAAACCAACAGCCACCTCCCCCCCCCCCCCCCCCCCCCCCCCCCCCCCCCCCCTCCCCTGCTGTCGAAATTGCAATAAGGGACAGAAAAGGGGGTAATATTGTGCTGAAAGAAGATCATTTACATTCAATTTAGTAAACCTGAAAAGAAATAAGACATGGGCATAACAGTCAATCAGTAGCATCCATTTATGTGTCAATTTTCTCCCAGTTTCCGAGCGCCAAAATGTGCAACATCTATCCACACAAAGAAGGTACAAGGATCCTGCTTTGACAAATCTACTATGGCCCAAACTTTAAGAAGATAACGCAAGTTTACTAGCTTTAGAGTTGTTAGTCCATTATCTGCTTGCTAATTCATTAAACATGCCGGGAAGATACCTTTAGCATATGTCAACATGACCACTAAAGATAGGTGAAAGCATTGTGTGTATTTACCTTTACAAAAGGTGGGGCCCCTGGGGCTGGAGAACGATAAAATGTCCCGGCCATGGGACATTTGAGTGGAGGATGTGATGACTTAGGCTTTGAAGGTGCAGGTGCAGAAGATGCTGAAGATGCTGGAGCTGCAGGGGCAGGGGCAGGGGCACTCACCGGAGGCAATTGTGGTGCTTGTGAAAAAGAAGGGGGTGCCATAATATAGGGAGCCGCTGCAATGGGTGGTTGGGGCATTGCTTCCTTCTTCCTTATGACGATTTCACAGTCATTTTGCTTTAACTGCAGCTCCACAATGTCCCTCGAATCCACAAGCCTAAACACAAGAATACAAATAAATGGACAAAAATGAATTCTACCACACACAAAAAAAAAAAGAACAAATATTCATGATCAGAGTTCAACGCACTTAACAAGATGGGCAGCTTGAGACATGAACTCTTGAATGGATGAAGCATTCGCAGCTGTATGCTCGGGTTTTGGAACTTCCTCTTCATTTTTCTCAGAAACTGGTTTTGAATTGGTAGACTTCTCGAGGATAACAACCTTATAATGACATAATCAAAATAAACATATTTAAACCAACATTTCCTCTTTGTTTAAGTTCCAGACTTTAACAGGCAAACGTAAAGTCGTAAACTATCATCTATGGTGAGCATTGGCACAATAGTAGAGCAAGAGGTTAATTTCATGAATGGTTACTCAACTTCCGTTTTATTGCACTAAAGCCATTAAATTATTTTTTGTAACAAAAAATCACTCAACTTTACCAAAGTATCACGCTATAACTATTTTTTATAACCAAAAAATCATTCAACTTCGCTTAAGTATCACAGTTGAATAACCTTTTTATATGATAAAGGAGACATTTTATATGATACTTGGACAAAGTTGAATAACCTTTTTGTTAATAAAAAAAGTTTAGTAACTTTTGCTATACTTAAGCAAAATTGAATGATTTTTTTGTTGCAAAAAATATTTTAGAGACTTTTTGTAATACTTAGGCAAAATCGAGTAATGTTTTTGTTACGAAAAATAGATTAGTGACTTTGGTGCAATATAATACAAATTGAGTGAATTTACCCATTAGAGCAAGGTATACACTGGCGGACACACATGGTGGCAAGCCGGTTCAGCTGAACACGCTTCGTCAAAAAATGATGTTGTGTATATATATAAATTACGATTAAAGCTGCGTAAATTTTGTTATTTGAACCCACTTGACAACTACTAGTTTACGACTAAAGTCATATACTTCTAAAATTGAACCCGCTTGCACAAAATACTGGGTCCGTCACGGAAGGTATAGGGTATAGGCCATTCTCCCCCTTACACTGCATTTAAAAGAAGAGAGAAGTAAATTACCTCATTCAGCTGGGCACACACCTTAAACACCTCAGATTGGAGTCGAGTAGATCCCTGAAACAAAACCCATATTCAAAATCAAATTGCATTCAACAAAAATCATTTAAAAATTCAAACTTTGAGCAGTAAAAATGGAAAGAAAAAAAAAACCTGGAGTCGAGGGAACAATGTAGAGGTGGATCTCAAATCAGATCGAAATGAAACAGAAGCTTGTGGCTGATTGTGGGTGGTGTTTGACTGTAACGAAGCACTCAATATAGCAAAAATCTTGGGACATTGAACAGTGAAAGAAGCCATTGCCAATCAAGAAACGAATCAAATCAAAAAAAAATTGTGATTTGTATGAATTTGGAGAGTGAAAAGAGTGGATTTGAGGGGGGTTTTGTAGGTAAAAATGAGCGGTGAAATTGATGAGATTTAACAAGGAAATCAGAAAACACCTAGCAAGAGACGATACACACGAGGGAAAGGGAGGAGAAGTTTTTGTTTTAAGATGATGATCGACCAAAAAACGAAGGTTTTTGTCTTGATGTGTGAAAACTGGTTTATTTCCACTTTTCCCTCCATGTTTACGGCTGGTAGTTTAACTAATGTACACCCACCAAATTATTTCAGCTATGATTTTTAGGAGGGTGGAAATTAAGTAACCGTTTGGCCATGAGTTCTGCAAAAAAAGTTTGGGATTTATTTGGTAAATTTATATTTGGCCATAAATTTTGCTCATATTTTAGCAAAATTTCAAATCCTAAAATCATCACAATTGCTTATTTTGGGCCAAAATCCCAAAACTTAAAAATTTTATACATGTTTTTTCAAATTAAAGTTGGAAAATATGTTTTGAAAACGTATGTCCAAACACATTTTCATCTTCAAGACAAACTTCACCCAAATCAGATTTTTAAAATAAATTTAGAAATGTATGGTCAAACGCTAGCTAAGAGCCCGTTTGGACATAAGAATTTTTACAGCTTTTTTCGAAAAAAATTTACTTTTTCGAAATTAGTATTTGGCCATAAAATTTTCAGTTTTCACTTGACGATGACACTCCAACAGGCTATTTTAAAAAAAATTCACTCAGATCACTCACAAAAATTTAAAAACAACCCAAAATTATATTCATGTCCAAACACAACTCTAATTTTCAAATACCATTTTCACTTGAAAAAAAATTCACTTGAAATTTTACAATTCTTATGTCCAAACGCCCACTAAGTGGGATAAGAATTGTAAAATTTCGAAAAAAAGTGAAGGAAAAAAATTAACTAAAATTAGTATTTAAAAATTCGAGATGTGTTTGAACATGAATATAATTTTGGACTATTTTTGAAGTTTTGTGAGTAATCTGAAATGAAAATTTGGGAAGATAACTTTTTGGAGTTTTTAAAATTTTCGAAAAATTCTTAAATTCATCTTCAAATGAAAATAAAAAATTTCATGGACGTTTCGAAAAAAACTGAACAAATTTGCGGGAAAAAAAGGAATCTTTTTTGTGGCCAAACGGGCCCTAAATTCTTTTTCATGTTTAGTATTTGTTATCCTTTCCGGCATATTTAAGGGGAAGTGCACAATTAGCCACAAATTAAAGATGTCTTTACTCTTTAGCCACTATTTGATATGTATTTACTCTTTAGTCATACTTAATAAATTTTTATCCGTCCGGACGAAAATAATCATGTGCTAGACATGGGTGATGTGTAATTTATTATGGACATCAGGGGTAGATGTAGTGCATTGTCGACGGGTTCAATTAAACCCATAACTTTCGACGCGAAGTAAATTTTTATATGTAAAAATTTATTAAAATTATAAAAATAGTAGATATTCCCATAACATTAAACATATAATTGGTTCAATGCTAAAAATTTAAAAGTTGAACCCATAGGATTTAAATCTTGGTTTATAACCAGACTCTGAAGTTTTCTACTAGGTAGCTTAGCCCGAAGAGCAAGGATTTCTTCCTATGCGTCCGCCTCTAAAGGACATGGTGTCCTTAATTTCATAAATGATGTGTACATATTAAGGACAAAGTGTCATGTATTTGCACCTTCCGTTGTTAAACTTCAGGACATCATGTCCTTAACTTCATATGTGCAGTGTAAATGTTAAGGACGTGGTATCCTTAACTTCATGTGTCAAGTGTAAATGTTAAGGTCATAATGTCCTTAACTTGTATTTGCACCTTCTGTTGTTAAACTTTAGGACCTCATGTCTTTAACTTCATATGTGCAGTATAAATGTTAAGGACATAGTGTCCTTAACTTCATGTGTGCACTGTAAATGTTAAGGACGTAGTGTCCTTAACTTTATGAGTGTTGTGTAAATATTAAGGACATAGTGTCCTTAACTTCATGAATGTTGTGTAAATATTAAGGATAAAGTGTCATATACTTGCACCTTCTATTGTTAAACTTTAGAACATTATGTCCTTAACTTCATATTATGTCCTTAACTTCATATGTGCAGTGTAAATGTTAAGGACGTTGCGCCCTTAACTTCACGTGTACAGTGTAAATGTTAAGGAAATCTTGTCCTTAATATTTACATGGCACTCATGAAGAAAGGGTAACAACGTCTTTCCGTATTAATGTCAATAGAGTAGTGACTATTTTTGCTCGGCATAAAAAATACTGGATAAAAATTAAATATCATAATAAAAAATGGTTATCCCACACCATTTCTACCAGATTTAAGGCCCCCACTAGCCATATAAAAATTTGCTTTTTCCTGAACCAGTGTTTGGCCATGAAAATTTCAAATTTCACTTGAAGTTGAGTTTCGAAAATTTTCATAAATTTGAATAACTCCAAAAAATGATTTTTCAAAATTTTCACTTCAAATCACTCACAAAAATTCAAAAACAACTCCAAATTGTATCCACTTCCAAACACAAATTTAATTTTTAAATATTATTTTCACTTAATTTTTTGTTACTTTTTTCTTGAATTTTACAATTCTTGTGTCCAAACGCCCACATAGTTATTAACCGAATTCGGAGGTCTTCAATTCTCCCTTTTCTTCGCTTAGGGAGACTATTTGATTTCGCCTTCCAAAGCGAAGATGCTTCTCCCTCACAAATTTACTCATAAATAATATTGGCTATTTGTATACTTCTCCATTCTCTTTAGTCTATAGGATAATAGGAACACCTCCAATCATGAAATTGCAATTGTGCCCAAGTAGGATCAGGAATGCTTTTTAGCAATTTTCCATGATCAATTTTGAGTTGTGTATAGAATAGCAGAAGAAGAGTATTAGCGGAGATATTCTGCTAGCCCAAAATCGTTAATTAAGATTAAAATATTCAACTAAAAAAGAGAAAGCTCGAAAGAGAAGAGAGATTTTAGATAGGAGACTTTCTTGATTTTTGCCTTGATTACAAATGAACAAGACAACCTTTCCTACAGATGATTCTAGATATTTCTTTTCTATTTTATAGAAACGAGAAAATGGTCGACCAAGGGTAAAAGAGTCATTTCCCTGTCAATGCTTCTTTTCTTACCTACTTTTTAGTTTTATTCGCTCTTCTCAACTGTGGTGTTAAATTTTCAGGTTAGCTACTCTTTCGATTTTTGCCCACATTTTTCTCTTTGTTTTTAAATCTAGAGGAACTTTTGTAGTTATTTTAAAAAGCTTGTAGTATGAATCTTCATAGAAAAAATGGTGGACTTCTCATTATATGTTTAAAATGAATTTTCAATTAAATCTGACCTCATTTTTTCTCAATAAGTCAGGTTCTCAAAATTTGGTCGGATTATTTTGGGATTTAAAATAAGACATGAGGGAGAAGAGCAATTTGTTGGATGCTCCATCAAGTGATGCAGTCTAATCTTCAATTGGCTTTCATGGAAGAACTGCATTGCATTATAAAGAAACTTATCTGTTTTGGTCATAAGAAGTTATAGTGACAATTCATTTTTGTTTCAGCACTGGCCTTTCAGGTATTCAATTTCTTATGAGAGGCATAGTCAAAGGGTAATGGTTTAATTTACTTCAATAATATCACATTATTAGCTTAGGATTAACGTTGTGGTTAGAAAGATTAAAACATATCAACTCTGTACCCCCTACACAACCAAAGAGAAGCAAGAAACAATACATCTCTTCTTGATTTCTCAGTTGGTGGCTCTATTTGTTGATGTAAAATTCGCCTTTCTCCAGCTTTTTGCTTGCAAATGTCTATTACCGAGGCTTTTGTTACTTTGTTTTGTTTCATCTTATTTACTTCAGCCTTTTGCTCTTTGTTGTGGTAGTTGTATGCTCATTTATTTGTTCATCACTTCGGAGCCCGATAAATATAGCTCTTCTATTGGACTTACATTTTTTCTTAGTTTCTTCGTATTGAGGAGTGAAAACAATTCTGTTTTAGTGTCTATGCATGTACATTTGTGTGTATATGGTTATGTCATGCTTATATAATAGGTATTATACATCTTATGTTATCCATTGAAAGACTAAATATCTATTTTTTGTACATAATGAAGTGCAATGATTTGCAGATATTGTGACAAAGTCCATTGAGGGACTTATTGAGGCCTATTCCAGGTTGCAATATAGGAATGGTTTTCCTGGGGTGATTTATCTTTAGTTATTTCACTCTCTTTTTCAGTAACATATTACTCTGATGAGATAACAAGAGTTCCACGGTCTAATTCTTACATCTCGGTCTCTCATTATACCTCGAGAAGTAGAAAGAATTACAATCCTTATTCCACCTAAAATTTGCAGAATTCGTCGATAATTAGAATAGATTCGTAGACCAGGTCGACTCAGACTTCAATGAACCCCTTCGTACTTCGATCTAATTAATCGATCAATTAAGAGGCTAATCTCTTTTGTTTGGGCCGGTAGCTAAAAGAAATGTTTTCTTTTGTGCTGAATGCGAGGTTAAGGTTATCTTGAGTGCTGATGTTTCTGGTGAAAAGTATGACAAGATCGGGCTAATATCAGGTCTTCCACCTGATTATGTCCCATTTCTCTATTTTAATACTGAAATTTTCTTTTCATTAGTAGCACTAACTATTGTGCATTCAAAGCTCCATATATAAGTTGAAAATGAATGAAGCTTGATAGATCAGTGTTTTTGTCTATGTAGTGCCAGATACATTATGCTATGTTCTCATAAGTAGGTCATACGTTCATCTTATTGCATTTTATGGTTTTTCTCAATCTTATTTAATGTTGGAAATAACTTTTTTATGGATTGCTTCAACATTTAATTACTCATAAAAGACCATCTTATTATGTTGGTAGTCATTTTTATGTGAATTTTAAAGCTTTGATTGGAAGATTGTTCAAGAATTTAAAAAGAAAATTCTCCAAATTCTGATGCTTCATTCAAGAAAAGGGGCCAAATACTTTGAATTTTTTGTTGGAGCCACTCAAAATGTAAATCATTGTCATCATCAAGTTTTGAATTAGGTATCAATTGCTGTAATTATAATTAATGTGAACATATCAAAAAGGCAATTGCTTTAATTGATGTTGTTACAAGAAAATCCCCTATCTGAAACATAGAAAACAAAATATTATTGTTATTATCTTGATTTAATTTAATGTTGACTATTATTTCTTTTCTATGTTTGAAATTAGTATTAGCTAAATTCTAATAGATTTGGTCCATAGGCCATGAGATGTGCCTTGTGAATTTGCATCTATTTGCTTCATATGTATACATTTTGGTCCATAGGCCACGAGACGGGCCTTGTGAATTTACATCAATTTGCTTTATTTGTGTACATTTTGGAGAAGTTCAATTGCCATGCTTCATAAGTAGGACGTTTCTTTGTATGTTGAATGTTTTAACTCATTGTTATACTGTTTTAATGGTAGATAGTTTAAAATTATCATATTTGCAGACACCATCGAGGCACAAATATCTTTTAGTTGGATGCGCGAGATGAGTTAGCTCCATGCAAAATAGAGTTGAAGGAAAAGTTGACCATCTTGATATTGTACCGGTCTCAAAACCTGCCATACCTGATCAATGATGGTTGTAGAAATGACCTTGGCTCGCTAGAGCCTACAAGGTGAAAAGGCATTTGAAAGTAGTTTTATTTCCTGAAGAACACTATTTATGCGAACTGATCGCTTGGATACAATATTATTTATTGTTCTAACTCCTTGTCAGTTTATAGGCACCAAATCTACTAAAACTCCCCTTGTAAAATAAAGATGTATTATCATTTATCGTTGTGCAAGAATGTTTAAGCTTAACCAGAAACTTGAAAAAACTCAACTCTGTTATAAAATAGTGAAATTAAGAAAGGAGAGGTTGAGCTCTTGTAGGTCCATTTCAGTCAGCGTTAGCTTAGTTTGCAGTAATTTAAATTTCTTTATAAAATGCTACTTCATAAGCACAATGTTGGGCGCGTGCTCAGCACGCGTTTCTAGTGATTCTACATAATGTACAAGAAGATTCTAGCAAACCTTATCTTCTAACAATCTAGAATATCTAGATGTGTTTACTAGATAATCTTATCTTCCTACACATTCTAGAACATCTAGATGTGTCTACTATATAAATATCAAGGATAATACTACACTAGAACATTCTAGAGAAATCTATATTTTTTTCAAAAAATCAACTTTACTTTGTTTTTTTTCCATAACTTGGATGTCAATGACCAAATTCCAATAGAATTACATATTCTTATCTGAAAATTGCGTTCTTCCAATATTATTTTTTATAATATGAGTTTTTCTAAACTATTATTATTTAATCGCTATTAACTTTTTGTAGTTATCATATACATAATTACTTCATATAGCTATGTTGATACGCGACTGTGTTCATTGTATTCGCACTATTGTATTTATTGTATTCGCGCTATTGTATCATGAATACGGTAGTAGAATTCGCCTAAAAATAGGTGAGTTCAGATGTTTAATGACTGAAAGAGGATCAATTAGCATGTATCACGCCTAATTTAACACAACAAAATCAATTCTACATTAACTTCGCTGCTACTGTGTTGTATTTCATGTATTCGCGCGACTGAGGTAATCAAGAAATAGGGTGTATACCGTTCTATTCAATTCGACTGTATACATTGTATTCAACCCACAAAAATTCATTATTCACTATTATACATTGTATTCAATTCGATTGCATTCAAACAAAAAATATCACAAAACACAATGATATTCGGCTATATTCAAAAAAATACAAACCTTTGGAATAGATAAATGTAGGCAAAAAATAATGTATTTTTACAAAAATACAATGTATTTGAGTGTATTTGTACAAAATGCCATGTATATGTATTAATGTATGTGGCTAAAATACTAAAGAAGAGAATTTTTTTTTGCCGGAGATGACTTTTTCCAGCCAAGCAAAATAATGTATGCATTGTATTAAAGCTAAAAATGGAGACGACAAAAATCCGACCCTCAAATATTCTCCGGCGTAGCCATTGCCGAATCTATTTGCCTAAGAGGATGAGCCAATTTGTGATGACCCAAAAGGTCATCCCGTATAATTTTTAACTTAATCTGTGTTCCGAGGCCCTGAAAGCCTCCGTTTATCTCACCTCCATATGCGTGCGCAGCCCGAACACGTAGCCGGGAAGCCTTTATGTGGAAATTGATAAAATGTTGAATTTATGATAATTATTTGAATACAGTTGACTATGGTCAACATTTTTGGTAAACGGACTCGGGCCCGTGATTCGAAGGTCCCGGAGGGTCCGTAAGAAAATATGGGACTTGGGCGTATGCCCAGAATTAAATTCTGAGGTCCCAAGTTCGAGAAATGAATTTTTAAAGAAAATTATTTTTCTGAAAAATACAAGGCTTTTGAAAATGAAATTTGAGGTGAAACCTATGTGATCGGGCCCGTATTGTGGTTCTGGATCCCGAAACAGGTTCAATATGTTTATTATGAGTTATCTGTGTAATTTGATAAAAACGGACTAGGTTTGACGTGATTCGGACAAAAAGTGGAAAATATGAGAGTTTAAGATGTTGTGAAATACTACAATGATTTCGAGGCCTAATTCGTTGTGTTTGATGTTATTTTGGTAGAGTAACTGCACAAGTGAGTCTGTAGGATGTTTTCGAAGTTGTGTGTATAATTGGTGTTGAGCCACGAGGGTTCGGGGGAGGTTTCTGGTAGGTTCCGGGGTGTTTTTAGACTTAGAACTCAGCAATTGCAGATCAGAGGGGTCAAGTCTCTGAACCTGTAGCGCGATCCGCGGTCGACCTTTCGCGGTCTGCGGTTGACCTTCGCGGCCGCGGTCGCCCTAACGCGGTCCGCGGTGGGGGAGTTCAGAGAGGTTCCAGTAGTCGAGGCCTTCGCGGTCGCGGTCGCCCTAGCGCGGTCTGCGGTAGAACCTTTGCGGCCGCGGTCGCCCTAGCGTTGTCCACGGTGGAGGCCTGGGAGGGGTATATATAAACGGGATTTTCAGTTATTTTTCTATTTTTCAAAACCCTAAAACATAAGACGCGATTTTCTAAACACTCTTTCTTCTCCAAAATATTGGTAAGTGATTTCTAACTCATTTTCTTTACTCCTTAACTTCTTTTTACAAGATTTCATCCTAGAATCTAGAGTTTTCATGGGGAAATTGGGAATTTCGGGTAAAATCTAAGAATATCGAAATTTAGGAATTTAGACCTCAATTTGGGGTCGAATTCCAAAACTACTTATATACCCGGGCTCGGGGGAGAATGGGTAATCGGGTTTTGGTCAAAATTTCGGGTTTGGACCAAGCGGGCCCGGGGTCGATTTTTGACTTTTGGAGGAAAAACCTTAGAAAACTCATTTCTATGCATTAGAACTTATTCATTTAGCATTTATTGATATGATTAAGTAACTTGTGGCTAGATATGAGCGAGTTGGTGATGGAATCAAGAGGTAAAGCGGTAGTAGAGGCCTGATTTGTGTTCGTGGCATCGAGGTAAGTGTTTGACCTAACTTTAGCCTGAGGGAATAGGTGTTGAGTCGTATGTGCTACCTGTTTCAATCATGTTCAATGTATAGGTGAGGTGACGAGTACCTATACATTGTGTGTCAAGCATGCCCATGAGTCGGTTTTGGTGTATTACATGTTATTGCTTCGATATTCATTGTGTTATGAAGTAGATTCATTTTGGAAGTTGTTCAATTGATGAGAATACTTGATTAAGGATTTGTGATAAGTTGTTTAAGTCGAGAAGTGATTTTATTAAGTTATATACTCGTGTAAGATTGGTTATAGCTGAGTCCCTTGCCGGGCGGTATTATTTTTGGTTGTTATCCCCTTGTTGGGTGGTTATGAATTGTACTTCCTACTGTTGATTTCCTTGCCAAGTTGTTGTTTGATGTTGATTGGGTGAGGAAGAGTGTAAAGCACGAAGAGTGATGTCGTGTATTCATTTCATTCATTTCATTGTGAGGGAGAGAGTAAAAGCACGAAGGGTGATGTCGTGCCATGATTTTATATTTAAACGCACGAAGGAACATGTCGTGCCCCTTTATTTATTTATTGCATTGTGAGGACGAGAGTAAAAGCACGAAGGGTGATGCCGTGTACTTGTTTTGGTGAGGATGAGAGTAAAGCACGAAGGGTGATGTCGTGTACATATTTGTTGTGTTGTTATTTCCTGTTGACTTTTATTCTCTTATATTGTTGCCTTGATCATATATTCATTACTGTTCTTTCTTGTTTCCCCCATTAATTGTCCCTTGTCATGCCGTACTTAACTGTTATTTTCCGTTACTTCCCTATTATATATTGTAGAATTGTGCAGGTAATTTATTGTTGTTGAGTTTAGCCTCGTCACTACCTCGCCGAGGTTAGGCTCGACACTTACTCAGTACATGGGGTCGGTTATACTGATGCTACACCTGCACTTCTTTATGTTGTGCAGATTACGGATCCGGACCCAGTAGACACTGATAGAGGGAGTATCCTTCAGTTCACCCAGGCGACACTGAGGTAGTCCCGCATACGTTCGTGGACCTTGGCGTCACCTCTTATCCTTTCTCCTCATTTCCTGTCTTATTCCAGTAGTTCCAAGACAATTGTATTTATTTATTTCAGACCATTGTATTTAGAAAACTCTTAGACTGTTCGTGAGATTGTGACACCGGTTTATGGGGTTGTACTTAAGGAAAGTTATCCCGAGATTTCTATTTAGTTCTTGAATTTTACATTACTTTCGCACTTTTACTATAATTGTTCCAGTTAATTTTGTTATCTTAGTTGTTATTAAGTCAATTCAATCAAAACGTTGGCTTGTCTAGCGGGTTCAACATTAGACGCCATCACGGCCTATAGATGGGATTTCGGGTAGTGACACAATTGTGGATGATGACGTCGACAATCAAAGTTGAGCGCTTTAGTGTCTATACCTCGTGTAACCCTTTTCGAATTTATTGAATCATCCATTGGAAACAAAATTTGAAGTTTCTTCCTCAAAACCCAACAATGGAAAAAAATTTAAAAAAAAAGTGAAGAGAAAAAGAAGAATGGCAGAGTAATTTGGCGTGAACCAGCCAAAAGCTTTACCAACTACCACGTACTATTGGAGCAAAAATGTTGAGGATTAATTATGAGAAAATTGTTCCTACAATCTTGTTGTGAGGGAGAGAGGTCGTGGAGAGAGAAAGAAAAAAAGTCTTGTTGTGATTTGAGAGAGAACGTGTGTTACTGAAAGAGGAGAGAAAAAAAACATAAATAACATATTTCACACCTATATGGTAGTTGTTAGTTAAGTAGTCAAATAGGAGTAAATAACACTAACCCTAATCCTATGTGTACTAGGAGTAGGACATGTAATGTCTGTATATATATAGGGCTCATTGTATCATTGAAGACAACACAATAATATTATTTTTCTCCCGTGATTTCTCACATGGTATCAGAGCTATTGTGAGAGTTTTATCGCTGTGCATCAATTCCAGCGACTCCGGGAAGAAGAAAATCAATCAACCGGAATTTTTTCCGGCGAACACAGGTCTGCCGCAGTCAAAGGCCCCTTTTTATCAGTGTTGTGCAAAATCCAACACCACCACTAGGTAGATCGGCCTCCGGCGACCTACCACTGAAAAAATCTCCGGAAACCCTAGCCCCACGCGCCGGCGCGTGAGCCCTCTTCCGGCCATTTTTTGGCCTCGTACCTTGAGGACAGTCTGCTCGCCTGTCCATTCCGAGCCACTTGGGACTATTTTCGACATATTCCGACGACTTTGAATTTTTTTCCGGCGAGCTACAGTGCTTTCCGGCGTTTGCGGCATCTTCCGGCCATTTTTTCGCTGCGCTTCTTCAGGGCAGCCTATCCCCATAGTCATTCCGACCCTATCCGTGCCTTTATTTTTCGATTCCGAGTACTTTGAAAGTTTTCCGGCAACTATAGTCCTTTTCCGGCGGCTACAGTGTTCCCCTCGTCTGTTTCAGGGAATTTTTCAATTGGTTCTTTCTACTCTTTGGGTGTAATTTTATATACCTCTCGCCTATTCATGGATGTCTTTTGGAGTTGATGTTTTCGGGTCCAAGAATCCGGGCTCTGGCAGTTCCGGTATTATGATTACCTCAGAACCTTTAATGGGAGGTTCAAACTACTTAGCTTGGGCTTCATCTGTCGAGCTGTGGTGTAAAGGTCAGGGTGTTCAAGATCATCTTATCAAGAGCTCTGGCGAAGGAGATGAAAAGGTTAAAGCACACTAGGAGAAGATCGATGCTCAATTATGCAGTATTCTGTGGAGATCTATTGATTCCAAGTTGATGCTTTTGTTTCGTCCATTCCAGACTTGTTATTTGGTTTGGGAAAAGGCTCGAACTTTATACACTAATGACATATCTCGTTTCTATGAT
>ML283613.1:525-18652 GCA_005239495.1 Nicotiana undulata | reverse complement strand
GCGTGAGAAAGGGGGGGGGGGGGGGGGGGGAGGCGCGACAGCATGGCGACTCTGCTGGGGATTTAGGCTTTTACCATTTTCAAACTACTTTGTGAATTTATACCTTTACTTTCCTGATGCTTGAACCATTTCCCTTTCCCCCCTTTATGTGCAATTAGTTGTTTAGTTCATGTATTTATTCTTTTCAAGATCAAAACTGACGTGTTTCTTTGTTTTCCTTTGTAACCACTTTAAATTATAAATGTTGTATTTACCACTTTCACAGCGTGCAAATACATGACTACATGCCTTTAATGTTTATTTATTGTATAATAATGCTCAACATCATATCCCACTCATGCCAAAAAAAAATCCTATAGAAATTCTTGATGAGTGGTTGCGCCCTTCCTATTTTATATTACCCCTAAATTCGAAAAGGCTTATTTGAGATAAAACTAGTTGATCAACGGTGCAGTCGACGGTTTCATGCCTTCCCCCTTGAGTTGTCCGCTCAAGGGTATCAGTCTAACACCCCATAGAAACCTTACTCTGTTAAACTGTGCATGCATCATGGTCAAACCTAGCCGGGTTAATGTGTCGTCCGCACAATAATCCTTTAAGACAGCCTTATCCAAAAGTCAATCGGGTTTTTTATAATCCCAACAGACGCAATCACATTATGTGCATTTATTTGGAGAACTAAATGCATGTATGCTAATCATAAGTGTATAAATAGTCGAGTCTGGCGGGGGTAAGGGCCTAACCATTTTGTCTTGCAGAAAAATGAGGCATGAAGTCCCTAAATTCGGCATGGTTAGTAATATTCACCCAAAGCTCTTGAAATGGTGGGAGGACCTTCACTGTAGAGATAAGAAACATGTCAAGAATACCTGCGCAATCTGTCGTCTCTCCTAGACATTCAACCCAACAACATGTTGATCGAGGCTGGCACTCTATTTTGGGATTGTGAAAGAGCATTTTTCCGCTTCGGAAACATTGAGATGACACCGTTGCTAGAAGAAATAGGACGACTGGATGGGTTAGTCTGGGAGACTTCTGGGCTATTAGTGCCTGAGAACCTCACAGGCAAGGGTTTTCTGAAAATGATGGGTCTAAAGAAGAATGCAGAGTTAGAGTGTCTGAAGAAGTCATACATCCCTTTAGAGTACTTTTATGAAAGGTACGGCCACAGCAAATCATACCGTACTTACCATGACGAATTTTCCATTACATCTCTGGGACATATTCACCGTAGGGTATTTTTCTTCATTGTCTGCTTCCTGGGGTTGGACGTATTTCGAACAAAGAGAGAAAGGATCCACACTTGGCTAGCTATGGTAACCAAGACTTTGATGGAAGGGATTGACGGACAAGCTTTCAGCATCGTCCCAATGATCATAGAGGACATTTATCGAGCCTTAGAACGCTGTCAAAGAGAAGCAAAGCATTTTGAAGGCTGCAACTTGTTACTACAACTGTGGCTCCTGGAACATTTCCAAAAGGGCCAATACCACCACGAATTTCCGTGAAGGGCTTGGAATAATCACATTGCTTTCCATCACCCCAAGCGAATGACGTATATTCCCGACAGGTTTGCTCAGCGAGAGACTGCCAAGGAATGGGTAGAGTTCTTTGATAATCTGACTGAAGAGCAGGTACAGTGGATGTTTGAGTGGTTAACGGACGAATTCATTGTCAGGTCCAAGGATGCACTGCACTTGGTTCTAATAGGGTTGAGAGGAATATACCCTTATGTACCTCTCCGGGTTATGAGACAAGCAGGCATAAAGAAAATTGTACCAAGGGTCGACAAGATTATCCATTTCCGAGCTGACTTCCAGGATGATGATATACCCTACAAGTGCCAAGCCCAACACATGTGGCACTACAAGATCTTCTTGGAAAAGGATACTATTGAACCAGACATGTACCATGCTGGGTGCGCACATCTTTATGCATCGTGGTTAGAAGACGACCTGCATGGGGCGGTGAGGCAAGGAATTAGCCGAGGGCATAAAATCATAGACGAAAGTGCCAAGACTCAGGTCAAGTACAATCGGTTTGCACAAAAGGATCCACGACTCCAAAAATGAGCACCGGGAGATACATGAATCAAACAAGAAGTTGATCGAGGAATGGAAGGACATGTCTATTCATTCCAACAAGAAGCTGGAATACTTGGAGCGAGGCATAGTGGAGCTGGAGGGTAAGATCATCAAGAGAGTCGAAGACTGTCAGAAAGATGAGGGAAACAAAGGTGGACATCTGGCCAGAGCATATCTAGTTCTAGGACATCGCGAGCTGGGGAACATGTTCGATGGGATCAAGGATGCCGAATCCGGGGAAGGTCTTTCTAGGACCAAGTAGGATAGGATTTCCTTTTATCAATGTAATAAGGCCAAGTTCCATTAGTGATTTTATTTCCTGCATATTATTTTAGTGTCGTTTTAGATTCTCTGTTTTACATTAATGAAATGAGGCATTTTGGGCATCTAAGTTCTCCAATCAACTTGTCGCTAGGCCTACCTCGGGCACAACGAGGCTCCCAAGTTAGGACACACTTTTATATTCCTGCAATACGTATTTAAATATTGCAATATTTTTCTCATGATCCTCACTGACTTGGCTACCTTTTTGTTTTGTTTTATTTTATTTTCTTTGATTATTCCCCTTCCCCAAAGGTTGGTTCGTGCACTCTGGCATCATCATCATACTACACAAGATCCAGAGGCCCTCCGCCTTCTCTTCCTCCTCCTAGTCCCCCTAAAGGAAAAGGCAAAGGCAAAATGGAAGATGCAAGCAACATTAGAAAAGAAAACACAATGCTGATTGAACGAACAAGGGATCCAGACAATCCAGGTACTCAGGTTCAGAACGAGGCTATGTTACAGCTAGAGCAAAGGTTGGTGAAGCTCCAAGGGGAGCTTGAGCAGGTCCGAAACTTGGTGAGCCTATCCTTCTCACTCAGTGTCCCTGATGTCACTCAAAATCCCATACCTCCTCAGAACACCCCAAACAAGCAAAATCCTCCCACCACTTATCATGACATAACTCCACCGAAAAATCAAACTATCCCACCACAGCACCAGCACAATACCTGCCACCTCCGAGAAACACCCCGATAATTATCCCAAAACCTCAAAACTCCACAAATGACCACATTTACACCCAGACACCAGGCCATCACAACAACCCCATCTACGTGGAGACTATGCCATACTCCACCCAAACCATCTCATACACACCTGAATCCAGTGAAAAGGATTTGCTTATTAAGAATCTGGCTGAGGAACTCAAGAATCTAACCAGCCGAGTTGAAGGTGTTGAAGGAAGCAAAGGAATTGAAGGCTGAACTACGAATACCTCTGCATATAGCCCGATGTTGAACTACTCGAGGGGTACAAATCTCCTAAGTTCGAGATGTTCGATGGTATAGGCGATCCTAGGGTCCATCTAAGGACCTACTGTGATAAATTGGTTGGAGTAGGAAGAGATGAAAAGATTTGCATGAAGCTGTTTATAAGGAGGCTCACGCGAGACGCTTTATCTTGGTACATCAGCCAAGACCCTAAGAAGTGGTCAAACTGGGTAAACATGGCATCAGACTTCATGGACCGATTTAGGTTCAATACAGAGAATGCACCAGATGTGTTCTATATTCAGAATCTTAAGAAGAATCCCAAGGAAAATGTTTGCAAGTATGCTACTCGCTGGAGATCTGAAGCAGCTAAGGTCAGACCCACCTTAGATGAAGAACAAATGAATAAGTTCTTTGTTCGAGCACAAGACCCATAATATTATGAGCGGTTGATAGTAATTGAGAACCACAAATTCTCTGATATTATCAAGTTGGGCGAAAGGATTGAGGAAGGAATTAAAAGTGGAATGGTCACCAACTTTGAAGCCTTACAAGCTACAAATAAGGCCCTACAGTCAGGTGTTCTGTCTAAGAAGAGAGATGTGGGAGCCGTGATGGTTGCACAGAGAACCAGATCCCCACTGAAATATCAAACCTACCAAACACCTCCACTCACATATCAGCCAACAACCTCATACCAAGCACATTCTCCCACATACCAATCAGCACCTCCACCAACATATCATTCATCTCCACCACCCACCTATCAACCTACTTCTCCCAGATATTCCCAGCCCGATCCTGTTTACCATGCCTATAACTCTCAACCATCCCACTATCAACCACCCCCTGCTCGCCAAAATTTCCCTAGACATCGACCCAACTTTGATCGCCGACCTCCTAAATAATACACTAGCATTGCCGAACCTATCGACCAGCTGTATGAGAAACTGAAAGTCGTTGATTACGTCACTCATATCCCTGCTGCATCCCCTGAGAATCCCTCTAAATGGGTTAATCCGAATAAAGCTTGTGCATACCATTCCGGCATGAAGGGACACACGATTGAGGAATGTCGCTCGCTGAAAGATAAGATACAGTCTCTGATTCATAACAAGGTCATTATAGCAAAGGAATCCACTCCCAATGTCTCTAGAAATCCACTCCCAGGTCACAAGGGAGGGGGCATCAACATGATTGAGGTAGAAGAAGATTGGGACCCAAAGGGGTCGATTGGGTTGATCGTAGAAGGTGATGACCCGAAGAAGCCAGCAGTCACCCTTAATCCTATCATAGTCCAGATTTAGTCATCTGGGGATGCTGAGATAGCTGTGCCAGTACCTTTTGAGTTTGAAGCAGCACCACCTGCAAAGGCACCTGCGCTGGTTGAGGTCGAAGTTATGCCACCTGCGAATGCGCCTGCACCATTTGAGGTTGAAGTTATGTCGCCTGCTAAGGCACTCGTCCCATTTGAAGTAAAGGTATCTACACAATCACTGTGATGGTGTCAACCATGCCACCCTTTTACACCAACACTGTACCATGGGATTATGTAGCCGAGGCAAGGAGGAAAGGAAAAGTCAAGATCGAAGAGGCTACTGCTGAACATGGAATGACAATGACCGGCAGGGTCTATACGCCTGAACACTTAGTTGAATCGAGCAAACAAGCTTCCAATAGGCCACCCGTTATCGAAACAGGCCCAGATGATCTTCGAAGGAAGGTACAAGCCAAATAATACTCAGTCGTTGATCAGTTGAACAAAACTCCCGCCCAAATATCCATTTTCTCACTGCTACAGAATTTAGAGACGCACCGGAATGCTTTGATGAAAGTGTTGAACGAAGCATATGTGCTAAATAACATCATTAGTGGGGAAATGGCCAACATGGTAGGTCAAGTGCTGGAGATTCATAAGATCACTTTCCACGAGGACGAGCTGCCACCTAAGGGACTAAGTCACAACAAAGCGATGCACATCACGGTGCAGTGTGAGGACTACTTCATCACCAGGATTCTGATTGACGGGGGATCCAGCCTCAACATTTGTCCATTGACAACACTTAAGAATGTGTGCAAGCGATTGTAAGAGATCAAAGAAAGGTCTATGAATGTGAAATCTTTCGACGATTCTCAGAGGTCAACCATCGGCAAAATCAGCCTTTGTCTGCAAATGGGACCTACGTGGTTCGAAGTTGATTTTTAGGTGATAGATATATCGGCTTCCTACAACCTGTTATTAGGACGGCCATGGATACATGTTGTTTGGGCTGTGGCGTCAACATTGCATCAGGCAGTATAGTTTGAATTGAACCACAAAGAAGTGATCATCCATGGAGACGGAAGCAATACTATTTATAGTCGCCAGACTATCCCGATGGTTGAAGGTAGAAGAAGGCTGGGTGGAGAAACTTATCACTATCTCGAACGAGTCAACGCAATAGACAAAGACAAATGGTGGGACAACAAGATCGCAAGCATACTGAACTGGAGCGGGTATGAGCCTGGCAAAGGGCTTGGTAAGAATCTTCAAGGTATCTCTAAGCCAATACAGCTCAAGTACCATGGCACAACTTTTGGGTTAGGATACAAGTATACATGGAAAGAATACAAGAATTGGTCCCCACTATGTCGTGGTCCTTATTACCCATTGGAGAAGCCAATACCGTACCTGGAGCATACCTTTCAGCAGGCAAATATTATATGGGGGTCAGAGGAAGAAGAAGCACTGGCATCTTTGAAAAATCTATTCCTGGAAGAGGATGATATGGATTGTTGCGTCATTGTTGAGGAGGAGGGGGAGGAAAGCCCTTCCATCCAGGCCGTGAGCGGCGGAGCATCTCTTAAGAGCTGGACTATCAGAACCGCCGGGGCTCGACGAGTCCCGGGGTAGCAAGGCCAAACAAGCATTATTCATTGTCTTTTGCTAAATGATTTCCTTTTTTCGCATTTTTCATTTCCAAAATAAGATCTTTAATGTTCTAAAAAACATTTATGCAACTTATCAAAAGCACGTTTATGTTTTGTGAATCAATATTTATTATTATCATTTTCTCTCATTAGTTTATCTATACAACATTACTATTACTTGTCTTGAAGAACCGATGACTGTGACATGCAACGAGGCAACGTAACAAACGGACATCTATTCGGAAGAAGAGGATGATATACCTGATGAAATTATCAGAGAAGTCGAGAACTTTGAAAACAGACCCAAGTCCAACCTGGAAGAGACTGAGGATGTCAACCTGGGAGATTCAGAGGATGTCAAAGAAACTCGTATCAGCATCTATATGTCATCGTTAGAGAAGGAGGAATACAAACAGTTCTTGAAAGAGTATGAGGATATCTTCGCATGGTCGTACAACGAGATGACTTGTCTGAGTACATCCATTGTGGCTCACAAATTACCAATCAATCCAATGTGTCCACCAGTAAAACAAAAGCTCAGAAAGTTCAAGCCTGATATGAGTCTGAAAATCACAGAGGATGCTACCAAGCAAATCAACGCCAAGGTTCTCAGGGTAGTTGAATATCCAACATGCTTATCCAACATCGTGCCAGTGCCCAAGAAAGATGGAATGGTCAGAGTTTGTGTCGACTACCAGGATCTCAACCGGGCCAGTCCGAATGATGATTTCCCATTGCCAAACATACACATCCTGATTGACAATTGCACCAAGCATGAACTTCTGGTCCTTGTTTCTTGTCCGATGTGTGTTGTTCTAATCCTGAGACTCTGATTATCTTACCCTCTTTCCTTTTAAACTATTTTCATTAAAGTAAAACTCTTATCTTGTTCTTCAAGCTTATTTCAAAACAGTCTATCTTCAAAGCTGTTTTCCTACTTAATCTTTTCAAAACTATGTCAAGCACTCTCACTCCACTCTTAAAAACTTAAGTTCTGCCCCTTTAATGTGTGACTGCTTTGGGTTCCCTATGAGATCCCTCTGTACACTGATGCATTAGAGATGACCTTTCCACACGACACTTACTCATTATGGTTATGAAAATCTTGGTGTGAGCACTGCCCGGGATCCCTTGAGGTCCTTAGGGAACTCTGACACACCCGGATTATGTGAAAGGCTGTGAAACACTTGTTGGAATTGAGAATTATAGAGATCTTGGGCCTATTGGTAGGATCCCTATAGTATAACTTCTTATTTTTCTTTATTCACTTATGTAATTCATGCAAATGGTTTGTAATAACTATTTATAAACGACTATTACGGATGGATAGTGAAGGGGGAGGGGGGTAATTATGCATGCTAAAGGGTAGAAATCATGTCCTTAGGTTTACATTTCTATTTGTGCAATAGAACTCATGTTTAGGACCAATGTATGCAAATCATGCATTAGAAATCATGCTTCCTAGGTTTCATGTCTACTGCTTCAACATAACATTTTGATACTACTGTTGTATCATTTAGAAATCTTGTGCTAGGATAAATATATTAATATGAATCATTATCATGTCTCATCATGCTATTACCATGCTACGCACCTAGAAATCCTGTTCTAGGATAAATAACACTAAAATGAACTGTCCCCCTTTGCACATTCTGAAGCCTTGATTAAATGTTATGACTACTTTGCATTTATAAATCCTGCCTAGGAATTCTGCACATTCATCATTCTGCATCTCTACATGTGCATTAGATATCATGTTATAGGATCCTATTCGTTCAATTGTACCTAGTCTAACTACTGGTTCATTGAAAAGGTATAAAAACAGCTTCACTCAATTTTCTAAGCAACTGGCAATAATTTTGTGCTTTGCAACACCTAGAACATCATGTTTAGGTAATAATTTACAACAATTCTCCTTAATAATTTTGGTAATTAGTATACATAGTCCCTCGCCTAGGAAAGCCTTAGGTGATTAAATTATTAAAAAACTGGAAATTTGCCTCTCTTGTGTGTATTGCTTAATGCTTAACAGGTTTTAAAATCAGTAGAAAAACTGATTAGGGCCCGCCTCTGAGTTATAAAAACAAGTCTGCATATTTTTTGTATCCATATGTTCACCTAGACACCATGTCCTAGGTCCCTATTTAAAATACTGCCCTTATTTGTGTTTGAGCCGTGTTGTTTATGTGCATTATCTGTGGAGGTAAATTTGAGGTTCTTATCTTCTCTTCCCTGTTCTTATTTATTGAAGTCCTATATGTTTTGCTTGTCGCCTTAGTATTTTTCCTTAAACCTGAGGTAGAGGTCATAAACTCCTCCAGGGCCATTAGGAAGGGACGGGTAACTGCACGCAATACAGGTCGCTGACCAACACTCACTTTAATAACCACTAAGGGATGGGAAGGGTAGATATAGATATGATGACCGGTGCGATAATACCACGTGTAGCCCCTCTTTAAGGGGTGATTACCGGGTATTGTACTGATGTGATCCTATAGGATAATTAACCTAGGACTCCCCTATCCTTTATATACGTGTTTAGATTATAATTCTTTCAAAACCTTGTTTATTAAAACTTTTCAAAACTGTTGTACTTAGATATTAAACATTTTTCAAACTTTTTGTAACACATGTGTGCTTAGCCTGCGAATCTTTCAAAACTCTTTTAAACTTTAATTGTCTATTTGCTACTTGCTCAAATTCACAAAGTTGTTTGGGAGGGGGGGGGGGGGGGGGGGGGGGAACCACAGTTGTGGACTTTCAGGGGTGCCTAACACCTTTCACTTAAAGTAATTTTAAGCCCTTACCTTGTCTCTGGTTTTCTAAATCTTGTCTGTAAATGACCCCAAATAGGTTCCCTAACGCACCTTTATTCGTTAGGTGGCGACTCTTCGATTCCTTTCATACCCCTTTCCGAAAGGAAACGAGTTGTCCCAATAATGTCAAGACCTCAACTAATCCGAAAGGAGGAGTTAAAAATGGGGGGGCGCGACATGTATTGTCGCGACACATCCAAGGTGATGTGCCTTGGTTCATGCTATTTGCCGATGATATAGTGTTGATTGACGAGACTCGAAGTAGAGTTAACGCGAGGTTAGATGTTTGGAGACATACCTTGGAGTCTAAAGGTTTCAAATTGAGTAGGACCAAAATATAATACTTGGAATGCAAATTATGTGATGTGACTAATGAAGCATACGTAGAGGTAAAGCTTGATGCTCTAGTTATCCCTAAGAGAGATAGTTTTAAGTATCTCGGGTCTATTATCCTAGGTAACGGGGAGATTGACGAAGATGTCGCACATCGCGTCGGAGCGGGATGGATGAAGTGGAGGCTCGCTTCCGGTATTTTATGTGATAAGAATGTGCTGCCAAGACTTAAGGGTAAGTTTTATAGAGTGGTGGTTCAACCAACTATGTTGTATGGGGCTAAGTGTTGGCCAGTCAAGGACTCTCACGTGCAGAAGATGAAAGTAGCAGAGATGATGATGTTGAGATGGATGTGTAGGTGTACCAGGAGAGATAAGATAAAAAAATGAAGTTCTCCGAGATAGAGTGGGAGTAGCCTCTATGAAGGACAAGATGCGGGAGTCGAGGCTGAGATGGTTCAGACATGTTAAGAGAAGAAGCATTGATGCTCCTGTTATGAGGTGTGAGAGGTTGGCCATGGAGAGTTTGAGAAAAGGTCGAGGTAGGCCTAAGAAGTACTTGAGAGGTGATTAGACGGGACATGGCGCTGCTTCAACTTACTGATGACATGGACTTTCATAGGAGGGTCTGGGGGTCGAGGATTAAGGTAGCAAGTTAGTGGGTAGTTTTTGTTGCTCACCGATAGTCTTAGTAGTACGCATGCCCCTTTATATTCTTAGATTTTTATTACGTATGTGGTTTTATTCGCCTTAGGTATTGTATTCCCTGTCACTATTAGTTGGTACTATTTATCCTTTATCTCTTTCCTCTTTATTCCTTTCTTGTTTTCCTCTTCTTCTTCTTACCCTTCCTGAACTGGAGGTCTATTGGAAACATGCTCTCTACTTGTTATGTATTCCTGAGCTTGCTTAATTTATCATTTGAAAACATGATAATTATGATGGAGATACGTTTTTTGGCTGTAACCGAAGGAAAACGTTTTTGAGGAGTACTTGATGACAATATGCAGGCTAATTAAGGTCATTGAATTGATTGTCTCGAGCATTAAACTAATATTCTGATTCACTCGCTTAACTTCTAGAGTAATTGAACGATTAATTAATTAATTAATTGAAGGTTTATTATTTTTCTTTAGAGATAATGGTAGTTCAGATTTTAAAGGGTATTATTGTAATCTGATTTTTAAGACGGGAGTTTTACTTTTAGTATAACTAATCTTAGGGTACGCGCTTTGTGCGTTTACCCATATCAACGAGTATACAATTTTAAAAAAACACGCAATTATTATTAGACAATGTGGTTGAGTTCTAAAAAAATAAAAGTTAAAGAAAACTTTTTGAAAATGATAAAATTTGCTCCCATTTAGAAAGCTCAATAAATTAAGATATATTGTTCTACATAAGTTTTCAAATGCCTTATTATAATTTTTTGAAAAATTATGTAAAAATATCATATGATAGTTATTGTTATTTATCTAGCATAATAGTGAAAATAAAATAAGAATTGTTTTTATTACGATTCTATAAAGATTTGCCAAATAACACAAATTAATAATTGAATCTATTGGTCTTTAAAAGATTTGAGTATGAAAAGGTGATCATATACCCCCTAAAGATTTGATATTGGCAATACAAAGTATAAAAGAATTAATGCTGAACTAATATTTTATAATCGGATTGTCTATTTTTCCGTTCGTCTAACGAATGATTAATTTGGAGAAGTATTGAATTAAATTCTTTTGCTAATTAGTTAATTCAAAGAATTAGTTAGTTATTTTCAAAATCAAAGGAAATAATTTACTAATTTAAATTTCTAATAATATCTTATTGCAAGTTTTAAATATTTAACTATAATTATAACTTTATCCAATAAGAATTATATTTTCAAATAGTGAAAAAGTATAAGTTTGGATCTTTTTATTTGTAAATCATTAGCGTTTTTGATTCTTTTCCAGACAGTTATGTTACATTGTTCAAAAGATGAAATGATATGGATAAGTTATTCAAAATTCTAATTGATTTTAGAAGAATCAACCCATAGCCATCCACCCAACCAGCTTCGGGGCAGATGGTGGGGGAAGGATCTCTTCATCACCAGACGAGGGTCTCATTGTCACGTCCTTCCCAAGACCTACAAAAGGGGAAATTAGGTAACCTTGGAAAAATGTTCAGTGGTCAAATTATTAAGTCAGAAAAAAGGTTTACCGTGACTACTAGCTTCCCACTGACCCTTCGACAAATCGCTCCATCTGCGGTCGGAATGTGTCGATTGCGATACCAGGCTACTAACCCAGTTCTCGAGCTGGGAAACTGCACCCGGAAACCAGGAAACGACTGCATTAAGTAAAGCATCGATAAGAAAGGATGATCAAATGAAGACAACAAACAGAAATTGAGGACGGAGTTATACTTATGTCTCATATTCCATTTCTCAGGAAAATGGTATACTCTCAGCTGGGGTTAAGTCTGTGGTCCTCACTCGAACAAACCGGTCTATCCAGCCCGGTTTTTATCTTCGTCTATGCTCGAGAAAGGTGCCTTGGTAGCCCGACGTTGAAGCTTTATGATCCTTCCTCGATATAGTCGAAGTTTATACAGTCGCATGAGGTGGTCGAGGGTGAAGGAAAGCCCGTCGATTTTGCTTACGAAGTAACAGAACAGTATCACGATCCTCTATAAATAGGGGTGAATTTGACCAAGGGTCACCCCGTATTTTTTGCATAAGTCTATGATGATTGGATCGAGGGGACTCAACGTGAAGAGATAAGTGTAAACACTTAGGAACCCTTCCACGTGGGTGGTGACGGATTCTTCTAGAGACGGCACCACCACATGTTTGTTCCCCCTATTGTAGTATTTTTCAACTTGGGAGAGAAGGTTATTGGGTATCGAGCATATTTATCTCGATATCGTCTCTCATCGACCCGGAACCAAGGAATTTTTCTCCACCTTAAAGTCAAAATCAATGACACACCCTCCGGGGAAGAACTCTTCGGGGCGTGGCTCCCTCGCTGGTTCCTCGCCGGCCGACCGGAACGAGGAAGCGTTTTCTTTCTGCTGACAATTTTTGTTGTTTTAGCCATGTAGTTTTTACGGGTAAGAAAGAATAAAAGTTCAAAAGAAACACTTAGTATAATTTAACAAGCAAGGAAGCTCAAAGATCTGAAAATACAAAGCTTAGAAGAAGGCAAAGAATTTTGGATGTTAGAGTGAAGAAGATTTGAAAGTAAAGTTTGAAAGAAGGAAGAAGAAGGGTATTTATGCTTTCATAGTGACAGTTCAAAGCCGGTAGTGGTCAACCGTCGACTGACGCGCATCAAAAGCCTGGAAACTATATCGACAGGACGTTTCGATCACCTTTGTTGCCTACGTCATGATGCTCACCTCATGATGTACCGAGGTGAAGATTGAGGGCTCAAATCGTTTCTTGTCATTACTCTCCAAAAAATGAGGGGATATGTATACGGTTAAAATCGGGCTCACCCTTTTTGTATGATTGATCGAGACCGGGGCGGCATGCCAAGGTTCGACCCCATATCATATTGGATCGTGACACGAAGTTAGATTGCCAAGCTCGTGACCCAGGGAACAATCGAGATTGAGCTCCGCCGAGATCAAGACCGAGCGGGATAGAGATCAAGATCGAGGGAAGCTTGCTGAGACGAATAATGAAAAGCCAATATATCCACGATCGGGCGAGGATCGCGGCGGAAATCTCGGCACGTATCAAATCAAGACCGGTTAATTAGCCAATTATGGGGTTTCCTGATGTATTTAAAATTATACTATAAGTATAACTCCTCTACTATATAGGGGGGGGGGGGGGAAGGGGCTAATCATTTGTAAGCACATCAGATTAACACTATTCAATACAATATATTATATTATTCTTTAAGCTCCCAATACTCTACTTTCGATTCATATTTTCAATAGCGTACTCAGTTGGTTCGAGGGCGACCTAACTCGAGGGCCAAAGCCGCACATCATATTTGGTTTGCTTTATTTTTATTTACGGTCAATCTCTAATAACAATTTAGATATTTTCTCAATTTGTGCCAAGCGAAATCACGTATCCTTAAAATCACATACAAATTTAATTGTTATCCGCTTTTAAGGTAAACAGATATATAAATGTAAAGCTTGTAGCACAATCAGAACTAGCATCTTATAGAGTAAATTAATTCATAAAAAGGCGGAGAAAAAATAACCAATTTTAAATATTATTCTGTATGATTTTTGAAAAATAGGAAAACAATATCTGCACCTTCCAACCAACAGAAAAAATCTAAAGTTGCATTTGTCCCGCCATTAGGGAAAAAATCCACGAACTAGGCAGTTTAATTGGACAGCAGAACAATAAATTACGCTTGCAATTAAGAGATTAATAATCAGAATATTAGAGTTCACTCAAACAAATGAAGCAAATCGAAAATCACCATTTGTTATTGCCACATTGTAAAGGGGGAAAATGCAACAATAGCCAATTTTGGGACCATCAATTAAGCCATAGCGGCATTATTAAAATTTTAAAAGTCTAGCCACTTCTGGACCAACTTCAGGCATACATCTGAATTTTGTCTTGCCAAGGTCAAACTTTTAATATTTTCGCCTTAAATTTGAACTACAAAACCTAGTGTATGTCTAAAATTTAACCTAAATGCCTAAAGTTAAGCTTGTCAAATCCTAACTTCAGACTAAAGTTAGGCTGTTCATCTTTGTTCTCCCAACTAACCACCGATTTCGTAACATGAAATTTTTGGCCTAAAACAGATACTCATTGGAAAATTTGCGCTTTCCCAAACTATCAGTACAAGAGTTACGATTCGCTGATGAAATAATAACATGCGATTCTATGTGAATGACGACAAAGTAGTAGGATCTTTACTAGGACTTTATGTTTGTAATTGCTGCTTTGAAAGTCCATTAAAGGATATCACAATAAATAAATAAATAAAGGGATTTTTTCCTTCTTATATCATATATGAAATTTTATTATAAAATATGTGTATAGTATATAAATTACCCGCTTAGTCCATATTTTTCCTACAATTTATATACAAATTATTATTTAGTATTTAATAGGGCAGATTCTTCCCATAATAGCGCGCTAAAAATGTGGAAGAAAATCACGTGATTGATTTATCGACATTAAATTAAAATATGAAACGGAAAAGGCGTATCTCATCTGCGAAATTTTCTCTGAAACTACAATGCAAATAATTAAAAAAAAAATTACGAACAGCTTCAACAAACAAATCTTCGAGATTTTTCGTCACACCAGAAATCAAATCGGCGACCATACATTCAACAAAATCAACTCAACCCGCAGATATTCTGTTCTACATCTTTTTTTCTCTCAATCTAGAAATCCAAAAAAACGAAAAATTTTAGAACAATACATCATAAACAACACGCAATCATGTCCAAAATCCCAATCATGCTACAATTGAATGGGAATTGGGATAACTATGGCAGATTTAGAGATTTTCAAGTTGATGGAATTGTGGTAGATGAGAATGCAAGCTTTAGTATGTTGATTTCTACAATTGCAGAGCAATTATTGATTGATACTTCGGAGAAAATTATATAAATCAAATATATTGTGAACGATAATTGTCCCCCAATGGAGATTAGGAATGATATGGGGGTTCGTGTGTATATGGAGACCAAAAAGGAGAATAAAAACTTAGGTTCATATCTGTTATGCATAAGTGTACGATATTTCAATATGGAATTGGCTATCACCATCGATAACACAACTGCAGGTTTGTTTTGTTTAAAATTGCATAGAATTAGGGGTTTACTGTATTATTTATAAAATTACTACACTTTGACTACAATTAAACTACAAACTAGTTTAAAGGAAGTATAAAGCAATATTTTTTTCAAGATTATCTACAAACTTACTACATTTATACTACAAAATAAACGAAAATATATGTGTAGAAATTGTTGACTTAAAACTTTTGTCTTCAAAATAAACTACAATCTATGTTCAGAACAAAAGCTATTCAAATAAAGTACAAACCAGATTAATTATGTATGAAGCAGTATTGATTTAACAAGTATCTACAAATTGCTACAGTTATACTACAATCTAACTACAATGTATTTGGGAAAAAATGACGACTACATAATTGTCACTATATCTACAAATTATCTACAATGATTCTACAAAATTAGAATGACACTATTTATCTTTATTTTCATGCAGGTTCGTCTGGATCACTAAAGTTACTTGATATGCCATCCTCTCCCGCTATAGAGGAATATCAAAGTGAAATAATAACAGAAGGTACGCAAAGTGATATTGAAGAAGGACAAGTGTATCAAGACAAGCAAATTGTAGCTGCTGCAATGAAGCACTATTTTGTGATGCACAAGTTCCAGTTCAAAGTTAAAAGATCTAGCCATAGAAGGTATTGAGATATTTGTGTTGAAAAGATCATTAAAAGCAGTATTGTACTCGATATATGTATTTTTTACATATTGTAGATGAGTTATAGTGAAATTGTAGTCAAATTGTAGATTGTATTTTATTTATGTTAAAATAGTCCTTTGTTGCATATACATTTATAATCTGTATTAAAATTTTTTTTTTTTTTGTAGCTACTGGCTTGGATGCGTTGGTGAAAACTGTAAATGGCATTTCAAGGCAACGTTAATTAATGATTCCACAATGTTCAAGATAAGGAGTTTCAATCGACAACACACATGCTCCCTAATGGACGATACATTCATACAGCGCAAACGTACTGCAGCTGTAGTTGGTAGCATGGTCATTCCAAAGTATTGTGATCCTAAGACTGTTTCGCACCAAAGGACATACAAACTGACATGTTATCCGAACACGGAGTGAACCTAAGCTACATGCAAGCATGGAGAGCAAAGAAAAAGGCTTTATAATTTTTGAGAAGGCATCGTACCGACTGATACAGCAAATTACCAAAATATTTTTATATTCTTGAGGAGACATATCCTGGTTCAGTTGTTAAATTGAAGAAGACAACAGATGAATGCTTCTTATATGCATTTGTTGCTCTTTGTACATCAATAAGTGGTTGGCAACATTGTAGGCCAGTAGTAGTGGTTGATGGGACATTCTTAAAGTCAGCCTACAGGGGGATTATGCTGACAACAAGCACCATGGATGCAGCAGGTAAAAAGTGTAAAACTTTTGTAGTTATTTTGTAGGTAGTCTATAAAATGTAGATACCTTGTAGAAATATTGTAGTTATTTGGTAGGTAGTATATAAAATGTAGATAAATTGTCGATATTTTGTAGATTTATTGCAGTTGTTATGTATTTATATTTTTATATACATTTTCAAAGCTGCCAGTTAAATTTTTATGAAATAATAATGTAGGTACAATATTGCCCTTGGCATATGCTGTGGTTGATTCTGAAAAGGACGCATCTTGGAAGTGGTTCTTTGAGAAATTCAAGCAGGCATATAGTGAAAGACATTCAATCTGTGTTGTTTCAGATAGGAATGAGAGTATCCTGAAGGCAACATCAATTGTCTATCCGGACATGCCACATTACTCTTGCATGTGGCATATTTGGATAAATATAAGGTCAAAGTTCAAGAAGGGTCATCTACAATTATATGAAATGTTATTTGCTACAGCACGATCATACATTCTAGATGAATTTAATGAAAGGATGTCGAAGATTGAAGAGATAGACCCGCGTGTTAAATCTTACCTATATGATATTGCCTATCATAGATGGTCAAGAGTACATGCAACGGTGAATAGAACTTGGACAATGACATCAAATATTGCAGAGTCGTTGAACGCTGTAACAAAAGATACAAGAGAGCTGCCAATATTTGACCTTTTAGAGTATATGCGGACACTTTTAGAATGTTGGACCAACGAGAAATTATTGAAGGCGAGGGTACTTTCACATTCCTTGGGTCCAAATTCAACAAAGAATTGGAGAAAAACAGAACATTATCTCAGAAGTTTAGGGTAATATCTCTTTATTTGGTGCAGAAAAAAGAAATAACTTAATATGCAGTGTTTCCAGAGTGTAGATAAATTGTAGCCAAATTGTAGATAGTTTGTAGACTGAAAATTTGTCACGACCCAAAACCGGTCCAGGTCGTGATAGTGCCTAACGGTGAGGTTAGGCCAGCCAACGAACAATAATAATAATGAAAGTGCGGAAATAACAACGTGGAGTAGGGCCGTAGAAAACAAGCTGAACCACAGCTAGGCCCAGTACATATACAACCCCGATAACTACAACAAGTGTGTGCCAGGACTAGTGTCACAGTGTCAACAGGCGGCTACATAGATACAACAACTGAAATATACATATACAAAATATACAAGCCGCAGTCTTGAACAAAAGNGTGTGTGCGAGGACTAGTGTCACAGTGTCAACAGGCGGCTACATAGATACAACAACTGAAATATACATATACAAAATATACAAGCCGCAGTCTTGAACAAAAGACTAAGCAAAATGAAACTAGAAGGCTCCAGAGGTGCTGTCAGGAGAACGCCAAGAAGACAGCTCACCGTGTGGAGTGACGCCGCGATCAGTATCTATCAACAAGCGGACGACCAGACAGACCAGCCTCAGTACCTACACAGTCAAGTGCAGAAAAAGAAAGAAAGTGCAGCATGAGTACATATAAACAAATATGTACCCAGTGAGTATCCCGTCTAAACTCGTAAAGAGTAGTGACGAGAGGTAGAATACATACTCACTAAGGTCC
>ML283608.1:6114-51324 GCA_005239495.1 Nicotiana undulata | reverse complement strand
AGATGGTGCAAAATATGGAATTCCCGTAATGAACATTCTGTTTTTGGCCATTTAAATAACTGGCCGAAAATGTGAATCGCGATCGCGGGAATGGGATTACGATCGCGGAGAGTCTGGTTCCCACGCACTGTGATCGCGGATGAAAGAATGCGATCGCGAAGAAGAGCCTGGGATCCCCCCTCACTGCGATCGTGAAGAAGTGATTGCGTTCGCATAGCCGAAGGACCCCACCCTGTGCGATCGCGAACTAGACCTTGCGATCCCGTGGAGTACCTAGCCAGCCCCCGCCCAGACATCCTATACCTCTATGCGATCGCGAACAGTGTTATGCGATCACATAGAGGAACTGACCTCCCCCTTCACCTATCTCTATGCGATCGCAGAGGAACCTACGCGATCGCATAGAGCAAAACCTGAAACACCAGCAACAGCCACAAAAAACCAGATTTTTCTAACACGTTAGCACCCCGAGGCCTACCCGAAACTCACCTGAGCCCTCGGGGCTCAAAACCAAGAATACACACGACTCCCAAATCATCCTACGGACTTATTCAAGCTTTTACATCACCAAAATATCATCAAAAACAAGGAATTAAACCTTAAAACTCATAGAATTTTCTTAAAACTTCATAAAGCTTAATTTTACTAATTTTGATCCGAAACACGTCATTCCAAGTTCGTTTTACACCAAACTTCACTGATAAGTCACATAACATATAATAAACCTGTTCCGGGCTCCGGAACCATAATACGGCCCCAATAACACGGTTTTCACATAATAATTCATTTTCAAAATCCTTTATTATTTTCAGAAAACAATTTTCTTTAAAAATTCATTTCTCGGGCTTGGGACCTCGAAATTCAATTCCGGGCATACGCCCAAGTCCCATATTTTCCTTAGGAACCTCCGGGACCGTCAAATCATGGTTCCGGGTCCGTTTACCAAAAATTTTGACCAAAGTCAACTTTATTCAATTAATCAATTCAGAAATTCCATTTTTATCAAATTTTCACATAGGAGCTTCCCGATTACATGCCCGGGCTGCGCATGCATATTGAGGTGAGATTAACGGAGGCTTTTGGGCCTCGGAACACAGATTTATCTGGAATTACTTAGGATGACCTTTGGGTCATCACACTAACGTATCCAGGTAGTTCCAACAAATCAACCCAAGTTAATAGTAGTAGAGTTAATACCTTTCAAAACTGAACAGAATAACAAAACACCTTGAAACCCTTAACCGCGGAAATGTGATAGAAATTCAAAAATGCAAAGTGAATTAATAAAATACATAACGTCGCATAAGCCCAAAACCGGGGTGTTACATCTCACGAGCTATCTAAACAAAGTTCTAAATACAGAGTCTGAAAAGAAATACATAATTGTCTATGGAGCTACAGAAGAAATAAGACAATAGGAGAACAAATGAACAGGAGAGACTCCAAGGTCCACAAATGCCAGCGGTATACCTTGAAACTCGGTGTGGACTGAAGGTGACTCCCTCAGAGCGGTCCACTGGGAAGTGCAGTGTAGTATCAGTACAACCGACCCCATGTACTGAGTAAGTGCCGAGCCAAACCTCGGCCGAAGTAGTGACGAGGCTAGACTTGACAATAGTAATAACCTGTCCTATTCTACCGCAGGTAACAGGGATAATACAAGGCAGAGATAAACAGACAATTAAAGGATACGGGAACAGTAAAGGGGAACAAGTGAAATGAAGCAGTTCAATTGACATATAGAAGTAAACAAGGGAGGCAATTTAACACAATAGGTAAAGCAACAAGTATAAATACCAGAAATGTAAATAATGGCACGGCATCACCCTTCATGCTTTTACTCTCTTCCTCACAATGCGATGTATAATGTGAAATAGTATAAATCATGGCACGGCATCACGCTTCGTGCTTTAACTCTCTTCCTCACAATGCAATGTACAATGTAAGGCAATATAAATCATGACACGGCATTAACCTTCGTACTTATAACCAATGTAAATCATGGCACGGCATTAACCTTCGTGTTTATAATCAATATGAATCATGGCACGACATCACCCTTCGTGCTTTACACTCTTCCTCACTATGAAATGAGAGAAAATATCATGGCACGGCATCACCCTTCGTGATTTACACTCTTCCTCACCAAACAATGACAGATATAATGGAAAGGGGTACAACATAGTGGAAATATACAGTTCAAATCACCCGGCAAGGGGAAAACATCAATCAATATCACAACAATTGCCCGGCAAGGGTCTCAGCTATAACCAATCACCTCAATTGTATACTTTACATTTGGATTATCAATCATATCAACACTTCTTAAGCTCAACAAGCAATACTTTCAACAAGAATGAATTATCAAGTAGAAACAATCTCATAATATGATAAACATGGGAGAAATACTACAATTTCTATCTAACTAGACTCACGGGCATGCTTGACACACATTGCATAGGTACTCGCCACCTCACCTATGCAATGAACATGATAATCACTTAGCACATAGAAAATAACACATATTCCCTCACCAAAATTAGGCAAGACACTTACCTCGGTCCAAAGTATAGCAATCAACCCTCTAAGACCGTCTTTCCTTTAAAATCTGACTCCGAAACAACGATATCTAGGCATGATTAATTCAATAGTATCAATAAAGACTCAATAACACAATCCCATAGCCTAGATATTCAATTTCTAGCATTCTTCCAAAAATACCAAAATTCGACCCCGGGCCCGCTTGGTCCAAACACGAGGCTCGGACCAAAACCCGATCACCCATACCCCCACGAGTTAGAATATATAATTTGTTTTGAAATCCGACCCCAAATTGGGGTTGAATTACCCAAAATTCCCAAAAACCTAACTCTACCCAAAACCCCTAATTTCTACCTTGATTTTAGGATTTTATGCCTACATTCTAGTGGTTGTTGAAGATAAATGGAAGAAAATAGAGGTTGAATCACTTACCTATGGAGCTATGGTTATGGAAATCTTCGAAATCGCCTAAGGGGAAGTGGGGAAGAGGAGGTTTAAGAAGAAGTGGGTTAAATCCCGTAATGTTTCTATTTTTGACATTTTAAAATCACTGGGCGAAATTGCCCTTCGCGTTCGCGGGCCACTGGCCGCGTTCGCGAAGGGTTAGCAGCTGGGACCTACGCGTTCGCGGAGACAGGGCCGCATTCGCAAAGGTCTAACTTCCTAGGATTTTGCGTTCGCGAGCCTACGCCCGCGTTCGCGAAGAACAAACCTACCCTGCCCCCCGACCTCACCCTAAGCCTCGCGTTCGCACCCCTAGGGACGCGTTCGGGTAGAAGCATTGTCCAGTGCTCCGCGTTCGCGTCTCCCTCTACGCGTTCGCGTAGAGTAAAGCCCAGGCCACCATAATTTACCCTTCGCGTTCACGAGCCCTTGGCCGCGTTCGTAAAGGGTATTACACCAGACACCAGCAAAACATGAAAAAAAACCAGATTTTTCATGTATTTCACACCCCGTTAGCTACCCGAAACTCACCCGAGCCCTCGGGTCTCAAAACCAAAAACACACACGACTCCCAAAACATCCTACGGACTTATTCAAGATTTTAAATCACCAAAATATCATCAAAAACAAGGAATTAAACCTTAAAACTCATAGAATTTTCTTAAAATTTCATAAAGCTTAAATTTTTCGCTTTTTGATCCGAAACACGTCATTCCAAGTCCGTTTTACACCAAATTTCACAGATATGACAAATAACATATAATAAACCTGTTCCAGGCTCCGGAACCATAATACGGGCTTGGTAACACAGTTTTCACATCAAAGTTCATTTTCAAAAACCTTCATTATTTTCAGAAAACAATTTTCTTTAAAAATTCATTTCTCGGGCTTGGGACCTCGGAATTCGATTTCGGGCATACGCCCAAGTCCCATATTTTCTTACGGACCCTCCGGGACCGTCACATCACGGGTCCGGGTCCGTTTACCAAAAATGTTGACCAAAGCCAACTTTATTCATTTAATTATCATAAAATTCCATTTTTATCTAATTTTCACATAGAAGCTTCCTGGCTACATGCCCGGGCTGCGCACGCATATTGAGGTGAGATTAACAGAGGCTTTCAGGGCCTCGAAACACAGATTTAGCTATAGTTACTTAGGATGACCTTTTGGCTCATCACAATATCCACCTCTAAAACAAACGTGCGTCCTCGAACGGACATAGAAAAGTACCTGAGTCTGAGAAAAGATGGGGATAACGACTCCTCATATCGGACTCGGACTCCCAAGTAGCTGCCTCGGCAGGCTGACCTCTCCACTGAACACGGACCGAAGGATAACTCTTCGACCTCAACTGGCGAACCTGCCTATCTAATATAGCTACCGGCTCCTCCTCATAAGTCAGATCCTTGTCCAACTGGACACCGCTGAAGTCAAGAACATGAGATGGATCTGCAATATACCTCCGGAGCATAGATACATGAAACACTGGATGCACGGCTGATAAATGCGGTGGCAAGGCAAGTCTGTAGGCCACCTCTCCTACCTTGTCCAAAATCTCAAATGGACCAATATACCTAGGGCTCAACTTGCCCTTCTTTTCGAATCTCATTACACCCTTCATAGGTGACACTCGAAGGAACACCTGGTCTCCTACCATGAAAGCCAAATCTCAAACTCTACGATCTGCATAACTCTTTTTCATGGACTGAGCCGTACGAAGCCTATCCTGAATAATCTTAACCTTATCCAAGGCATCCTGGACTAACTCAGAACCCAATAGTCTAGCCTCTCCGGGCTCAAACCATCCGACTGGAGACCGACATCGCCTACCATACAACGCCTCATACGGAGCCATCTGAATGCTCGACTGGTAACTGTTGTTGTAGGCAAACTCTGCTAAAGGCAAGAACTGATCCCATGAACCACCAAAATCAATAACACAAGCTCGCAACATATCCTCCAAAATCTGAATAGTACGCTCGGACTGTCCGTCCGTCTGAGGATGAAATGTTGTGCTCAACTCAATCTGTGTGCCCAACTCTCGCTGAAATACTCTCCAGAAATGGGAGGTAAACTGAGTACCTCGGTCCGACATGATAGATAAGGGCACACCGTGCAATCTGACAATCTCCCTCATATAGATCTGAGCTAGCTTCTCCGCTGAAAATGAAACCGCCACAGGAATGAAATGTGCTGACTTGGTCAGCCTATCCACAACAAACCATACTGCATCAACCATCCTCTGGGTCCGTGGGAGTCCAACTACAAAATCCATCGTGATACGCTCCCAGTTCCACTAGGGAAGCTGAATTTGCTGCATCAAACCACCGGGTCTCTGATGCTCATACTTAACCTGCTGACAATTCAAGCACCGAGCTACATAAGCCACAATATCATTCTTCAGTCTATGCCACCAATAATGATGTCGCAAGTCCTGGTACATCTTCGCGGCACCTGGATAAATAGAATACCGGGAACTATGGGCCTACTGCAATATCAACTCACGAATGCCGTCCACATCAGGAACACATATACGACCCTCTAATCTCAAAACTCCCTTAGCATCAACTGTGAACTGTTCGGCACATCCGTGCCGAACCGCATCTCTAAGATCACACAAATGACAATCATCATACTGCCTGGCACGAATACGATTAAGCAATGAAGAACGAGAGACGGTATGGGCAAAAACACTGCCACCCTCAGAAACCTCCAACATAACAAATCGATTGGATAACGCCTGAACTTCCATAGCCAAAGGTCGCTCTCCAACTGATATATAGGACAAACTACCTATGCTGACTGACTTTTGGCTCAAAGCATCAGCCACCACATTGGCCTTTCCCGGGTGATAGAGAATAGTAATATCATAATCCTTCAGCAACTCTAACCACCTCCTCTGCCTCATATTCAACTCCTTTTTCTTAAACAAGTATTGCAAACTCTTGTGATCAGTGAATACCTCACACGGTACCCCATACAAATAGTGCCTCCAAATCTTCAAGGCATGAACAATAGCTGCAAGCTCCAAATCATGGACTTGATAGTTCTTCTCATGAATCTTCAACTGAGGAGAAGCATAGGCTATAACCTTCCCATCCTGCATCAACACTGCACCAAGCCCAACTCGCGAAGCATCACAATACACGGTATAAGAACCTAAACATGTGGGCAATACCAACACTGGTGTTGTGGTCAATGTTGTCTTGAGCTTCTGAAAGCTCGCTTCACACTCCTTAGACCATATGAACTGAACACTCTTCTGCGTCAACTTGGTCATAGGGGCTGCTATAGACGAAATCCCCTCCATGAACCGGCGATAATAGCCTGCGAGGCCCAAGAAACTCCGAATCTCGGTGGCTGAAGTGGGCCTAGGCCAATCTCTAACTGCTGAAACTTTCTTCGGATCCACCTGAATGCCCTCTGCCGATACAACGTGGCCCAAGAATGCCACAGAACTCAACCAGAACTCACAATTAGAAAACTTGGCATACAATTGCCGATCTCTCAGATTCTGGAGGACAACTCTAAGGTGCTACTCATGCTCCTCTCGGCTGCGAGAGTATATCAAAATATCATCAATGAAAACAATAACGAACGAGTCCAAATAATTCCTGAATACCCGGTTCATTAACTCCATGAAAGCAGCAGGGGCATTAGTCAACCCAAACGACATGACCAAAAACTCATAATGCCCATAACGAGTGCGAAAAGCCGTCTTAGGCACATCAGACGCCCTGATCCTCAACTGATGGTAACCAGATCTCAAGTCTATCTTAGAGAACACCGTAACACCTTGAAGCTGATCAAATAAGTCATCAATCCTCGGCAACGGATACTTGTTCTTGATAGTAACCTTATTCAACTGCCGGTAGTCAATACACATCCTCATTGAGCCGTCTTTCTTCTTCACGAACAATACTGGAGCACCCCAAGGAGAAACACTAGGCCTAATGAAGCCTTTATCCAACAAATCCTGCAATTGTTCCTTTAATTCTTTCAACTCTGGCGGAGCCATACGATACGGGGGAATAGAAATGGGCTGAGTGCCCTCAGCTAACTCAATACAAAAGTCAATATCCCTGTCGGGTGGCATACCCGGCAGGTCAGCAGGGAATACCTCTGGAAACTCACGAACCACGGGCACAGACTCTATAGAAGGGACCTCGCACTAGAATCACGAACATAGGCCAAATAGGCCATACAACCCTTCTCCACCATGCGCTGAGCCTTCATATAAGAAATAACCCTACCAGAAGAATGACTAGGAGTCCCTCTCCACTCTAAACGAGGTACTCCTGGCAAGGCTAAGGTCACTGTCTTGGCAAGACAGTCCAGAATAGCATAATAGGGGGATAACCAGTCCATCCCCAATATAACATAAAGTCAACCATATCAAGAAGCAAAAGATCAACCTGAGTCTCCAGGCCACCAATAACTACTACGCAAGCACGGTAGACTCGATCTACCACTATAGAATCACCCACCGGTGTAGACACATGCACATCAGTACTCAATGAATCACGGTGCATACTCAGATAAGGGGTAAAATATGAAGACACATAGGAGAATGTAGAACCCAGATCAAATAACACCGAAGCCTCTCAGTTGCAAACTGAAACCGTACCTGTAATAACTGCATCAGAAGCCTCAGCATCAGGACGAGCAGGAAAAGCATAGCACCGGGGCTGAGCCCCTCCAATCTGAACATCCCTGGGACTACTTGTTGCAACCTGGCCTCTACCCCTCGTTGCCTGTGCTCCACCTCTATGAACGTGACCACCACCTATGGCATCTCGACCACCACCCCTAGCTGGCTGAGGGGGTAAGGGTGCACCTGCTGCGGGAACCAAGGCACGGGAACCCTGATACTTGGGTCAACTCGAAGCTCGGGGGAAATATCTGGCAATGTGCCCCGGGATACCACAACTATAACAAGATCTTTACTGCTGTGGCTGATGACTCGGGAACTGGCCCTGACAACCCTAATAACCACCCTGGTAACTCTGAAGTGGATGTGCACTGATAGATGTTGGTGGTGCACTAACATGAGCTGGAGGTGCACGGGGAGATACCTGAAGTGCTGACTGAAAAGGTCGAGGTGGATGACCCCTACTGAAAGAACCCCTTCCTCCAGATAAGTCTCCACTGAATCTACCAAAATGACGGGGCCTCTTGTCAGCCCCCTGACCACCTCCCTGTGACAAAATCATCTCAATCCTCCTTGCCACATCAGTCGCATCCTAGAATGAAATATCCGTACTCGACTCCCTGGCCATCTGGAGTCGTATAGGCTGGGCTTATCCCTCAATGAACCTCCGAACTCTCTCCCGATCAGTGGGGAGTATCATCAGTGCATGCCTGGCTAGAGCGATGAACCTGGTCTCGTACTGGGTAACAAACATAGATCCCTGCTGGAGGCGCTCAAACTGCCTCCTAAGATCCTCTCGCTGAGTAATGGGAAGGAACTTCCCCAAAAATACCTCTGTGAACTGAGCCCAAGTCAATGATACATACCCAGCTGGTCTGGCTAAGTAGTAGTCCCTCCACCAAGTCTTGGTTACGCCAGATAGTCGAAAAGTAGCGAAGTTAACTCCATTGGACTCCACTATACCCATTTTCCGAAGAACCTCATGACAGGTGTCCAAATAATCTTGTGGATCCTCTGACGGTGCACCAGTAAAAGTAGTAGTGAATAACTTGGTGAATCTATCCAAACTCCATAGAGCATCTGCTAACATAGTTGTACCCTCAGTTGCTGGTGCCACAATACCCGGCTGAGCTACTCTAGCTGTCTGAGGTGCTGGAGTCTGAAACTGAGTGGCAACCTGCTCTGGGGTATGAATAATAGGAGTCTGGGTCCCTCCCCCAGCCTGAGATCCAGCTGGTGTAGTAGGAAGAAGACCGGCCTGAGCGACACTCTCTATAAGTCCTACTAGACGGACGAGAGCGTCTTGAAACATTGGGGTAGCTATGAACCCCTCTGGGACCTGCGCTGGTGCAACTGGGACTGCCAGAACCGGGACCTCCTCGTCAGACTCGACCTGAGGGTCCTCCACTGGGGCTGCTGCTCTAGGCTGAGCCCTGCCCCGACCTCGGCCTCTAACACGGCCTCGTCCTCGACCCCTCGTAGGAGCTGTTGCAGGAGTGTCGGGCTGCTAAGCGGAACCAAGGGAAGCATGCGTCCTCGCCATCTGCGAGAGAGTAGAATAGAAACTCGATCAGTATACAGAATATACTACGCACGACAGAGTATGAAGAGAAGGGGAGTATCCTAACTTTGTAGCCTCTGGGGAATAAATACAGACGTCTCCGTGCCGATCCCTCAGACTCTACCAAGTTTGTCTGTGAGTTGTGAGACCTAAGCAACCTAGGGATCTGATACCAACTTGTCACGACCCGTAATCCCACCCTTCAGGCCGTGGCTGCGTCTAACGTTGAACCCACTAGACAAGCCAATGTATCCAGGTAGTTCCAACAAATTCAACCAGAGTTAACAGTAGTAGAGTTAATACCTTTCAAAACTGAACAGAATAACAAAACACCTTGAAAACCTTAACAGCGGAAATGTGATAGAAATTCAAAAATGCAAAGTGAATTAATAAAATACATAACGTCGCATAAACCCAAAACCGGGGTGTCACAATCTCACGAGCTATCTAAACAGAGTGCTAAATAGAGGGTCTGAAAAGAATTACATAATTGTCTTTGGAGCTACAGAAGAAATAAGACAATAGGAGAACAAATGAACAGGAGAGACTCCAAGGTCCACGAACGCCAGCGGTATACCTTGAAACTCGGTGTGGACTGAAGGTGACTCCCTCAGAGCGGTCCACTGGGTTCGAAAGCGGGATCTGCACAACATTGAGAAGTGCAGTGTAGTATCAGTACAACCGACCCCATGTACTGAGTAAGTGCCGAGCCTAACCTCGGCCGAAGTAGTGACGACGCTAGACTTGACAATAGTGATAACCTGTCCTATTCTACCGCAGGTAACAGGGAATACAAGGCAGAGATAAACAGACAAGTAAAGGATACGGGAACCGTAAAGGGGAACAAGTGAAATGAAGAAGTTCAATTGACATATAGAAGTAAACAAGGGAGGCAATTTAACACAATAGGTAAATCAACAAGTATAAATACCAAAAATGTAAATAATGGCACGGCATCACCCTTCGTGCTTTTACTCTCTTCCTCACGATGCGATGTATAATGTGAAATAGTATAAATCATGGCACGGCATCACCCTTCGTGCTTTTACTCTCTTCCTCATAATGCAATGTACAATGTAAGGCAATATAAATCATGACACGGCATTAACCTTTGTGCTTATAACCAATGTAAATCATGGCACGACATTAACATTCGTGCTTATAATCAATATGAATCATGGCACGGCATCACCCTTCGTGCTTTACACTCTTTCTCACTATGCAATGCAAGCAAATATCATGGCACAACATCACCCTTCGTGCTTTACACTCTTCCTCACTAAACAATGACAGATATAATGGCAAGGGGTACAACATAGTGGAAATATACAGTTCAAATCACCCGGCAAGGGTCTCAACTATAACCAATCACCTCAATTGTATACTTTACATTTGGATTCTCAATCGTATCAACACTTCTTAAGCTCAACAACCAATACTTTCAACAAGAATGAATTACCAAGTAGAAACAATCTCATAATATGATAAACATGGGAGAAATACTACAATTTCTATCTAAATAGACTCACGGGCATGCTTGACACACATTGCATAGGTACTCGCCACCTCACCTATGCAATGAACATGATAATCACTTAGCACATAGCAAATAACACATATTCCCTCACAAAAGTTAGGCAAGACACTTACCTCGGTCCAAAGTATAGCAATCAACCCTCTAAGACCGTCTTTCCTTTATAATCCGACTCTGAAACAACGATATCTAGGCATGATTAATTCAATAATATCAATAAAGACTCAATAACACAATCTCATAGCCTAGATATTCAATTTCTAGCATTCTTCCAAAAATACCAAAATTCGACCCGGGGCCTGCTTGGTCCAAACACGAGGCTCGGACCAAAACCCGATCACCCATAACCCCACGAGTTAGAATATATAATTTATTTTGAAATACGACCCCAAATTGGGGTTGAATTACCCAAAATTCCCAAAAATCTAACTCTACCCAAAACCCCTAATTTCTACCTTGATTTTAGGATTTTAGGCCTAGATTCTAGTTGTTGTTGAAGATAAATGGAAGAAAATAGAGTTAGAATCACTTACCTATGGAGCTATGGTGATGGAAATCTTCAAAATCGCCTAAGGGGAAGTGGGGAGGAGGAGGTTTGAGAAGAAGTGGGTTAAATCCCGTAATGTTTCTGTTTTTGACATTTTAAAATCACTTGGCAAAAATGCCCTTCGCGTTCGCGGGCCACTGGCCGCGTTTGCGAAGGGTTAGCAGCTGGGACCTACGCGTTCGCGGAGACAGGGCTGCGTTCGCGAAGGTCTAACTTCCTAGGCTTCCGTGTTCGCGAGCCTACGCCCGCGCTCGCGAAGAACAAACCACCCTGCCCCCGACCTCACCCTAAGCCTACGCGTTCGCACCAATGGGGACGCGTTCGCGTAGAAGCACTGTCCAGTGCTCCGCGTTCGCGTCTCCCTCTACACGTTCGCGTAGAGTAAATTCCAGGCCACCATAATTTACCCTTCGTGTTCGCGAGCCCTTGGCCGCGTTCGCGAAGGGTATTACACCAGACACCAGCAAAACATCACCAGATTTTTCATGCATTTCACACCCCGTTAGCTACCCGAAACTCACCCGAGCCCTCGGGTCTCAAAACCAAAAACACACACGACTCCCAAAACATCCTACGGACTTATTCAAGCTTTTAAATCACCAAAATATCATCAAAAACAAGGAATTAAACCTTAAAACTCATAGAATTTTCTTAAAACTTCATAAAGCTTAATTTTTTCCAATTTTGATCCGAAACACGTAATTCCAAGTTCGTTTTACACCAAATTTCACAGATAAGACAAATAATATATAATAAATCTGTTCCAGGCTCCGGAACCATAATTCGGGCCCGGTAACACGGTTTTCACATCAAAGTTCATTTTCAAAAACCTTCATTATTTTCAGAAGATAATTTTCTTTAAAAAATCATTTCTCGGGCTTGGGACCTCGGAATTCGATTCCGGGCATATGCCCAAGTCCCATATTTTCCTACGGACTCTCTGGGACCGTCGCATCACGGGTCCGGGTCCGTTTACCAAAAATGTTGACGAAAATCAACTTTATTCATTTAATTATCATAAAATTCTATTTTTATCAAATTTTCACATAGAAGCTTCCTGGCTACATGCCCGGGATGCGCACGCATATCGATGTGAGATTAACGGAGGCTTTCGGGGCCTCAAACTACTAATTTAGCTAAAGTTACTTAGGATGACTTTTTGGGCCATCACAAAATTCATTTACAAAAAGTGGACGTCATCTGTCACGTTTCTACTGTTCGCATCATATGGCAAAACTATGAAAGGAACAGTTCAATTGCATCTTTAAGGTTGTCTTATGCCTTTTTCTTTTTTTAACTTGTAATCGAACTTTTTCCTTTAGAGAAATTAATTAGAACCTTTCTCTTGAAGAAATTACAAAAGTATAGAATCTGAATGAAAGAGATTTTTATTTTATTTTATTAGGAAATACGTGGAGAAGCTCATTTATAAGGCTTTTGATGCACCACTGTATTGTGTTTTGAGACAACTAGCTGGAGATGTGGAATTTATTTCTTTTTGTTTTTGTTAAACCCCTGCCAGAAGATGTGTGTAGTATGCAGGGGTGTAAATGGTTCAGTTCGACCAATTATTTTGTAAAATTCGTAGTATTTTATAATTTTTTGGTTATTCTATTATGTATAATAAAGATTAGACTTTTCGAGACCGTCCCAATCATATCAGTTTCACTAATAAAAGTAGAATACAATAACATACGTACTTTTATAAGACTAAGGAAAACTATCTTGACATTTTTACATCTGAAAGGGCGATGAATTAAAAAAATATGAAAGATTTCTAGAATATAGATCCATCAACTATTCTACAGCGGCATAAAAGAAACTAAGCAACAACAACAACAACAACAACAACAACAATTTGATCCCAACATGTGGGGTCTGGGGAGGGTAGTCTGTACGCAGACCTTACCCCTACCTAATGCAGGTAGAGAGGTTGTTTCCAATAGACCCTCGGCTCAGGAAGGGCAAGAAACTAAGCAAATTAATAAAAAAAAAATATAAATCACACGAGTGGAAAGATATTAACCAAGCTGGGAATGAGATACAAGAATAAAGTCTATAGAAGATTGAATATTTAAAAAGATAAATCTAAATCATACGAAAGGAAACATATTCGATACATTGTAGTTTTATACTTATAATCGCTACAATCTCTTGTGTCTTAGCTTGCTAGTGAATATGTTGGAAATAATTTAGTTTCAATAGAAGTAACATAATAGGTTTGGGAATTAGGATTTTGAGTTTCATTACTTGTTGGCTTGTAACTGTTTTCATAACTCCAAGACCAAGGATAAATTTAGTGTTTTATTATTTTTAAAATTAATATATAAATATATTTTTCACATCTAAATTTATTCGGGACGGTTCAATTTTTTTTATTTGTTTTATAAAATAAAAAATCTATCCTTATTATCGGTACGGTTATAGTTTATATAAAAAAAACTTACAATTTTATTAAAAGAAACCTAAAAATCTATTCGGTACAGTACGATTCGGTTAGTTTAATCGTTTTTAAATATCTATTGACACCCCTAGTAGTACGCTAGCTGGTGTGGGTAACCTGGGGTCGTTTGGTAGGATGTATTAGGGAAAATAATATATGTACTAACTTTAATATTATTAATTTATTGTTGGATAATATTTTTCAATCTAAGTATAATTAATACATATATTAATTATAAATCATATTTAGTACTATTCTTATTCATTACAAACTATGAATTTTATCATAGCTTTTAATACACGAATAAGCATATATAAGATAAAATTGTCCTTTCAAAAAAAAATTCTAAATCCTTTCCAGGGTGTAGACTGTTCATTTTCTTGGTTTGCATTATCTATATTTATATAGTATGGAGCACTTCATTTCTAATTTATCAAGATGACAATTTTTTCCGCATATAGTTTAAGTGAAATATCAAGTTTTTTTGTTTTTCCTTTTTAAGAATGAACTAGTATATGTATCTGCGTGATGCGCGGATTGTTTCAAAGGAAAAAAATAATATAGTAGAGATATGTCTCTATTGTAAAGTAAATTTAGCGATCACATCCAAAACAATTAAATCAAAAAACAAATACTCCATCTGTTCCAGTTTATATGAACCTATTTCCTTTTTGGTCCGTTCCAAAAAGAATAACCCCTGTCTAAATTTGGTAACAATTTAGCTTAAACTTATAATTCTTTCCTTAATGAGAAGCTTTCATAACCACACAAATACTCTGAGCCCCTTTTTGACTTGTTTAGGACCACAAATTCCAAAATTCTTCATTTTTTTCTTAAACTCCATGCCCAGTCAAACAAGTTCACATAAATTGGAACGGAGGGAGTATATGAATTTTATAGGATTGTATGTATGATAGGGGCTACCAATATTTATGCACAAAAGCATGATTAGCAAAGAAGGTTGATTAACTGTAATAAGCCAAAAGCTAAAGTAGATTTCCCATAATTCACTTCCAATTCATATACACATCGTCCATAATTGCAGGAAAAATAAAATAATGATACAAAATCTCAACCAATAATAAAGCATATATTCATAGTAGATATAAAATAACCGAAAGTTTAGTTATATTCAATTTCGATAAACACCAAATCCAAGAGAACATACGTGCAATAGAAGGCATCAACGTTCAATTTTTTATTATTAATTACAACATTTCTAAACTAAATTAGCAATTTATGTGTAGATTTGGATAGCTTAGCTGTTACAACATATTGAAGTAATGCTACAGAAGTACCTGGCTTTAAAAAGGATTAGTCCACCTGAAAAAGCAGGAATTTTTGTCTCAAATTATGATCTTAAAAACAAAAAACACTTATACATATGGTACTCCTAGTAAAACAAAAGAATGTGAAATGTTAGAAGATTTTGCGAACAATTTGTTGCCTTTATTGCTCCAGGTGAATTCACCCCCAACCACACATACATAGTTGCATAAAAAGATGGCAACACTTACTACAACCATTCTAAAAACTACCGAAGTTGAAAGCCCACCAGCACGAATAACTATCTACATCAGAAACATCTCAAGTGGATTTATACCACAAAGGACCTTAGTGTTGCTCCTATTGATATTATTTTGAGAAGTGAAAAAAAGAACCTACAAAGCCTCTCGAGCAGACCCTGTTGCTACACTTGATACTCCGACCATTAGCATGTAGTGACATTCATATGCCAACGTACCGAGAAATACCAAATCATTAAGCCCTGTAAAGAAAAGTAGAAACAGTGATATAAGATTTACTGTCCGTATTTTTATTTGTTGCAGGAAAACCAAGAAGAAGAAAAAATCTTTAACTTTGTTCAGATTGTATCTGATATAGGGGAATTACCATATTCTTAAGAAATCAAGCAATCAACAAAGACATGCTCAAGGTTTATCATAGCTTTTAATACGCGAATAAGCATATAAGATAGAATTGTCCTTTCAAAATCTTTTTCTAAATCCTTTCAAGGGTGTAGACGGTTCATTTTCTTGGTTTGCATTCTCTATATTTATATAGTATGGAGCACTTCATTTCTAATTTATCAAGATGGCAATTTTTTCCGCAGACAGTTTAAGTGAAATATCAAGTTTTTTTGTTTTTCCTTTTTAAGAATGAATAACTAAAGCTTTGCAAAGAAAGGATATAATTAAAGAATGTGAAGGGTATTTTTATAAAAATAATTATACAATGCATATTATTTTAAATATATTAAATCAAATAATCGATAATAAATAATCTCCGCTTAACTGATTCTAGCATTATGAATCACAACATTATTAATACATCTCATTTAATACTATTCTTATACATCATACGACTCTTTAAGACACAAGTATGGACTGTAATAGTCACGAACTCCTTTAGTATTAACGCAATCTCCCAAAAAATAAAAAAATATAAAGAAGGAAAATGAGAAAAGACATGATGGGAATCAAACATGAAGGTGTAACGTACGTAGCTGTTTTACCGCAGAGATACACTCAATTCTCAATGTTGAAATTTGAAAGTTTCAATTTGTCATAATCAGACACTGACGGACGGAGGTAGAATGCAGGACGCGGGTTCAGGCGAATCATTAGCTATTATTTAAATTATGTATTTATCTTAAAAAAATTATTAATATGAACAACTTATTAATTTATAACCTAATAACTTAAAAAAAAATATAATTCCGAACAAGTGGATCAAATTAGATGGATACTCATATTTAGTAAGCGTGTGCTAAATGATACATGAAGAAAATTATGACAGACCCTCATCATATGCAAAAGAAAAAAAAGAGATAGATACTTCATTTTATTTTGGAGTTGAATTTTTGAGTATCTTTGCTTCCTGTTTTCTGATCTAAAATCACCCTCCATTAAAAATAGCCTGACCTCTAGCAGAATTCCAATATAGAGGAATTTTAAACTATAGTTAGAAGTTGAAGGTAAATTTAGACTCTATTTTTCAAAGAATTCGGACACGTGAAGTCCACTCACTGTATGTTGGAGCTCTGTTAATTTGGACGCAATTTCAAATTATAAAGAGATAAATTTGAACCTTTTGACTTTTATTTGTGAATCTATAACCACCACACAATCACAAGGAGATGAAACCTTGCGAATAAAAGTAGGGGCTATCAACCTTTCTACTATTTCTTAAATTCAAATTTATATTTTATAGATAACTTAAAAAATACAAAGAAAGGAAAAGCTACAAGTTGTTAACTACCATGAAACTAGTGTACAAAGTTAAAAGAATGTTAAAAGTGGGAATAAATGCTGTGGTTGAATCCTTAGCCATTAAGGCTAAGCTTTGGGAGCTGGAGGAGAGAACATGCATATTCCTTTTTCTGTTCTTTTTTCTTTGTTCTTCTTAATGCCCCTTTATATTCTTTTTTTTTTAAACTTCTTATTGGGGGATATAAAGATTACTGAAGAATCATAAAAAAAATTTAAGAAAAAGTCAACCTTTTGAAGAGGAAGATCCGACTATGAAAGAGAAGCAAATTAAAGGGATGGTATTGTGAGTAGGAAAGGTTGAAACTTGAAAGGAGCTGACACGCACTTTTAGATTTCTTTTACATCACTTGTATGCGAGACACGTCCGCATCCCATTTTATTACTTCTTCGGTCGCAATTTATACGACATATGTTTTTTTTCCTTTCACCTTTACCTAATTTATATTTATTGATTTGACTAATTCGCAATGTCGCATAAGCTCGTTGAAGAGGATCATTTCCTCTTACAAGTCTCTTTATTTTAGAGTTTGAATTCAAGAACATAATGGTAGTAGTTTGCGTTGTGTGTTGGGACTTAATGGTATGTACGGACGGAGTTCCGCGGATCCCGAATGTGTTTCAGATTGAGTGCGGACAAAAAAAAACTTAGAAGTTTTGCTGAAGGCTGCGAAGTCTGGTGCTTCCGCACCTGCGATATTTGGGTTGCAGGTGCGACTGCATGACCGCAGGTGCGAAGTTTGGCTTGGTGAACTGTGTCCATGGGTGCGGACAAGAGCGCGAAGAAGCGAGCAATGTTTCGGAGATGCGGAATTTGGACTGTTGGCGAGGGACCGCATGTGCAGTTAGGTCTGCAGAAGGAAGCCTCCTGGGAAGAAATAGGTTTGATCAAGGCTCACACGCTGATATAAGTAAGATTGTGATCGTTACCTGTGTAATAATATTGTGAGGTGTGGTATGTCAAGTGTGATTCTTGTTGTACATTCTTTGTTAAAAGGCTTGCTGGTTGAACAATTTTGTTATTTCTTCATTTGTCTTACCTGTAATTGCCGTATTTGATTACTTTTTGTTCATATCATGTGTTCACTCCTTATTGCCTTTATTGCCTTAAATATTGTTGCTAGTCTACATTATACTGCTTGTTATCATTCATTTCCTCGCTTTCCGTTATTAGTCTATACCATACTTTGCTCCGTTGTTATTGTCCTAGTAGGTGTCTTGATCTGGCCTCGTCACTACTTTACCGAGGTTAGACTTGATAGTTACTAGGTACCCTTGTGGTGTACTCATGCTACACTTCTGCACATTTTTGTGCAGATCCCGGTACATCTGCTCGAGTCGGACGCCAGTGATTATTAAGTTATTATTCTGAGGCTTCAAGGTATACCTGCTCGAAACTCAGACCTCGGAGTCACCTTTCGTTATTTTCATTACTACAATTATTCCTATTATCAGACGGTATTGTATTGGAGATTTTAGTACATTTATGTAGAGCTTATGACTCAGTTCCACTGGTTTTAGGGAGTTTGTTACTAATATTGATGTTTTAGACTTCAATACTACACAATATTATAAGTTAATTGTGTAGTACCCAATTTTCGAGTGCTGTCTAATAAGAAGAACCTGGTTCTTCTTAGTATACTACTTACTACTGTTTGCGGAATAATTAAGCAGTAATAGTAAAGACACAGGGATTTTTACGTGGAAAACACCTGGCTCAAAAGGTGAAAAAACCACGACCTACTCCTCAGTAGGATTTGCTCAAACTCTTCACTAAAACTCTGAGCCAAAACGGACTTACAAAATAAACGCTTTTGTAATCCTAGGACTAACTCTAATCCTCTTTGTATCAACTAGCCTCTAGCTAATTTCTACATATTTCAAGCTAACTCTAACTTGATCAATTTTTACCTATTACAATTGCTTCTAAGTAAGCTAAAAAGATACAATGTTAAAACTACTACTACAATCAATTAGACTCAATACACAAACAATGGAACTGTTTCTTCTAGTTGAATTGTGGCCTTTGTATCGCACAACAATTCTGCTTGCAAAATATCTCTGGAACTTTTGCTTCAGATCTTGATTCACTTTACTACTTGTGCGTCACCTCTTTCAGCAGTAATACATTGATTATTTATAGAGTCCGTTTGTTGAGTCCATGATTCAATTCTGATCCAACTCTTCCTTGGTAAACGAGTTTGATTGTAACTCAACTTCCTTCCTCTATTTCTGTCCTAGCTGAAATCAACTTCTGTCATATCTATCAGTTTGCAACCTTTTCGTATTAGGAGACATTCTCTTAGTTCTTTGATACTCAGCAATAACTGATGTCTCCTCGACTTGTACGATTCGTGTTCCAACTGCTTCATTCAGATGTGTATGCTATGATGGACCTGGTTAAACTTGACACCTTTTGTCAATCTTAAAAACCCATTCAATGACATGGGCCAACAAATATTCTATTTTGGTGTTATTATGAGCTTTATTGGTTTATTTCATTATCTTAGTTTGTTATTTCTGTTAAACTATCAATGAATGTTAGGCTTACATAGTCTTAGAGATTATGTGCCATCACGATATCCTAAGGTGGGAATTTGGGGTCGTGACAAGTTGGTATTAGAGCTCTAGGTTCATAGGTGTTACGAGTTATAAGCAAGTTTAGTAGAGTCTTGTGAATTGGTACAGAGATGTTTGTACTTATCTTTAAGGGATACAGAACCGTTAGGAAATTCCACTTCTTTGATTCTTTATCGTACGGTCTTGTCGATTTTGAAATTTGAGTCTTTGTGTTTCTATTCTCTCACAGATGCTAAGGACACACACTTCTAGATCAGATGATTCGACACCCCCCCCCCTGCTAGAGCTGCGCGAGGTCGGAGCTAGGGCAGAGGCCGAGGAAAGGCACGTGCTCCGGCTAGAGAACCTGCCCGAGCACCGACTGAGGAGCCACCAGTAGCTCTGATTGGGGGATAGGCACCCGAGGCACCTGTTACTGCCCCTGGACTTTAGGAGACCCTAGCATAGTTCTTGAGAATGTTCGGCGCTCTAGCGCATGGGAGATTGATTCTCCTTGCACCAATTGATGTTTTAGACTTCAATACTACACAATATTACAAGTTAATTGTGCAGTACCCAATTTTCGAGTGCTGTCTAATAAGAAGAACCTGGTTCTTCTTAGTATACTACTTACTACTGTTTGCGGAATAATTAAGCAGTAATAGTAAAGACACAGGGATTTTTACGTGGAAAACACCTGGCTCAAAAGGTGAAAAAACCACGACCTACTCCTCAGTAGGATTTGCTCAAACTCTTCACTAAAACTCTGAGCCAAAACGGACTTACAAAATAAACTCTTTTGTAATCCTAGGACTAACTCTAATCCTCTTTGTATCAACTAGCCTCTAGCTAATTTCTACAGATTTCAAGCTAACTCTAACTTGAACAATTTGTACCTATTACAATTGCTTCTATGAAAGCTGATAAGATACAATATTTAAACTCCTACTACAATCAACTAGACTCAATATACAAACAATGAAACTGTTCCTTCTAGTTGAACTGTAGCCTTTGTATCGCACAACAATTCTGCTTGCAAAATATCTCTGGAACTTTTGCTTCAGATCTTGATTCACTTTAGTACTTGTGCGTCACCTCTTTCAGCAGTAATACATTGATTATTTATAGAGTCCGTTTGTTGAGTCTATGATTAAATTCTGATCCAACTCTTCCTTGGTAAACGAGTTTGATGGTAACTCAACTTCCTTTCTCTATTTCTTTCCTAGCTGAAATCAACTTCTGTCATCTCTATCAGTTTGCAACCTTTTCGTATTAGGAGACATTCTCTTAGTTCTTTGATACTCAGCAATCACTGATATCTCCTAGACTTGTATGATTCATGTTCCAACTGCTTCATTCAGATGTGTATGCTATGATGGACCTGGTTCAACTTGACACCTTTTGTCAATCTTCATAACCCATTCAGTGACATGGGCCAACAAATTCCTCCTTTTTGGTGTTATTATGAGCTTTATTTCATTATCTTAGTTTGTTATTTCTGTTAAACTATCAATGAATGTTAGGCTTACATAGTCTTAGAGATTATGTGACATCACGATATCCTAAGGTGGGAATTTGGGGTCGTGGCAAGTTGTATAAGAGCTCTAGGTTCATAGGTGTTACGAGTCATAAACAAGTTTAGTAGAGTCTTGTGAATTGGTACGGAGATGTTTGTACTTATCTTCGAGGGATACAGAACCGTTAGGAAATTCCACTTCTTTGATTCTTTATCTTGCGATCTTGTTGATTTTGAAATCTGAGTCTTTGTGTTTCTATTCTCTCAAAGATGCTGAGGACACACACTTCTAGATCAGATGATTCGACACCCGCGCCCCCTGCTAGATCTGCGCGAGGTCGGAGCCAGGGTAGAGGCCAAGGAAAGGCACGTACTCTGTCTAGAGCACCTGCCCGAGCAGCGACTGAGGAGCCACCAGTAGCTCCGATTGGGGGACAGGCACCCGAGGCACCTGTTACTGCCCCTGAACTTCAGGAGACCCTACCATAGTTCTTGAGAATGTTCGACGCTCTAGCTCATGGGGGATTGATTCCCCTTGCACCAGCTACATCTCAGGCTGGGGGAGGAGCTCAAACTCTCGCGGCCCGTACTCTAGAGCAATGGGTCCACACTGATCAGGTCCCATGTGTCATTCCAACATAGCCCATTATACCAAATCAGCTTGAGGTCAGGCCTAAGGCATCTGAGGAGGAGGAGATGAGAGTTGACAGGTTCCAGAAGTATGATCCTCCTACTTTCAGTGGCACATATACCGAGGATGCGTAGGGTTTTCTATAGAAATGCCACTGTATTCTCCGTACCATGGGTATAGTGGAGGTGAGCGGAGTTGCTTTTACTACATTTTAGCTGTCAGGCGCAGCGTAAAAGTGGTGATAGGCTTACGCGGAAGGTAGGCAAACTGATGCAACCTCACTCACCTGGGCTCAGTTTTTAGAGATGATTTAGAGAGAGTTTGTTCCCCAGAGCCTTCGGGATGCATGACGCACTGAGTTTGAGCAGCAGCGTCAAGGGACTATGTCAATGTCAGAGTATTCTATCAGATTTAGTGAGTTGTCCCGACATACACCTGTCTTGGCTTCTACAGTTAGAGAGAGAGTCTGCAGATTCATCGAGGGGATCCGTTATGATTTTAGATTCAACATGACCCGAGAGTTGGAGATAGATACTCCATTTTAGTAGGTTGTCGAGATCGCTCGGAGGTTGGAGGGAATGCAGGGCGGAGAGAGAGAGAGAGAGAGAGAGAGAGAGAGAGAGGACTAGGAGGCCAAGAGGCCTTGAGATTATGGAGGGTATAGTTGGGCCCGCGCTCCGAATGAGCTCGTCATGGCAGAGGCTATGTGGCCTCCCAATTCATTCAGCAATTCCGGCTACTAGCAGTGCTCCGGCTATTCCGAGATTTCAGGTTGCCCATTATGTACAACCACTTTCCAGTGCACCTCATACGCGAAGTGCCTTCATCGGGTTGTCCATCCAACCGCGCTAGAGTCAGTTTCAACAGCCACGACTACCGAGACCTTGGATGTCCCAAACTTACGAGGGGTGCACCTCCGCATACTACTCAGGCTTAACGGATTCCACCGGGTTCACAGGCCATGGCTACTTCTCCAGCTGCCTTACTACCTGCGCCTCTAGCTAGGGGTGGAGGTCAGGCATGTAGAGGTCGCCCTAGAGAGGGAGGCCATACTCGATTCTATGCTTTTCCTAGTAGGACAAAGGCGGTTGCATCGGATGCTGTCATCGCATGTATTATTCTAGTCTGTCATAGGAATGCATCAGTCTTATTTGATCTGGGTTCCACTTATTCATATGTGTCATCTTACTTTGCTCCATGTTTGGATATATCTCGTGATTCTTTGAGTGCTCCTGTATATATGTCCACGCCTGTGGGAGATTCTATTTTTGTGCACCGTGCTTAACGGTCGTGTTTAGTCACTATTGGTGGTAATGAGACCAGAGCCGATCTATTTCTACTCAGAATGGTAGACTTTGATGTGATCTTAGGCGTCGAATGGCTGTCTCCCTATCACATTATTCTGGATTATCACGCCAAGACTGTGACATTGGCTATGCCAAGTTTGCCGTAGTTGGAGTGGAGGGGTACCTTGGATTATATTCCTAGCATGGTAGTGTCCTTTCTTAAGGCACACCAGATGGTTGAGACGGGGTGTGAAGCATATCTAGCTGTTGTGAGGAATGTCAGTGCTGATACTCCTGCCATTGAGTCAATTCCAATAGTGAGAGACTTCCCAGATGTGTTCCCAGCATACCTACCGGGCATGCCGCTCGATAGGGATATCGATTTTGGTATTGACTTAGTTCCAGGAACTCAACCCATTTCTATTCCACCATATTATATGGTACCAGTTGTTGATACCCAATTTTTTTCTATAATATTTTCAAAATGCATATATACCTTCAAAACTATGCATTAGCATCAATTAATATTTTTTCATAATTTCTGCGTTTTGAAGGATTTTAATTAATTTACCACAATATTTTTATTTATATAAATAATTACTAACTGCATCACAAATGACTTTATAACAATTTCATGGCTTAATTTTGCTATTTATATTTATATTAAGCTTAAAATATTTCACAAATAGCCACATTTGTATTTTTGACTATAATTGCAATAACTTTGCAATTATAGCCCATGTGTGTGCATTGTTATATTATTTTACCAGAAAATAGCTTGGTGTATTTTTAAAATTTTGAGTAATTATTTTAAGACATTTCTATGCATAAAAATCATTTATATAACCTGTTAATTATTTTCATAAATTATTTTATCAATTATTTGGGTATTTAACAAATAGCCCTTTTTATTTCAGGACTTAACCCCTTTTAATACTAGTCCAAACCTCTTTTAATATTAGCCCAAATCCTTAAAAACCAGCCCAAACCCCTTAAGCCCAACCTATACCTGCCCGACCCAATAACTCCTTAAATCGTGGTCGTTGATCTGAAAGATCAACGACCACGATTAAACTTACCTTATTAATCCCTAACTAACCCTAAACCCCCCTAATTCTCTTCAATTCCGTCGTCACCCGTTTCTCTCACCCCTCCAATTCTCTCTCAACTCACCCTAACCCTAATCGCCATCACCGGCGAGAACCTCCCTTCTATGGTGTTTCCGTGCATTCTCCGACCACCACCGGTCTCCTATACTCCCTGGCTGTTTGATTTCATGGGTCCTTAGAAGAATCTAGTGGAGATTCAACCTGTTCTTGCGTAAAAAAATTGTTTACCAGCCTGTCTCAGGCCACTTTCATTTGTGAGTATGGATTTCCTCTCGCTTTTAGTATGAATCCATGGGGTTTTGACCGATTCTCTTCATCTCTACTATTTTTCTGAATACCCTAGTTTCACTACTGGTCGAATCTTCTCAGATCTTTACAGATATGACGTGGTTCTAGTGCTATCAAGTGTTTTCCTTTAAAAATCTCTTGTTTTAATTAATTATTTCAACTTCATTTACTCTTTCTAAAACTAGGGTTCTTCCCAGACGTTCGTCAAAGGTTTTTACTTTCAATGTTTAATTTGTTCATCTCTTTACGTATTTGGTTAATATTTGTATGTATGCTCGAACCCTATATGTTTCTAATGGTTACACTGATTTCTTCTTTTTTTCATTTATTATGTGATTTCAGTGAATCAATTGTACTAACTGATTCTATTTAGGGATTCAAATGTGTTCCCTGTTAAACCCAGTATTCTTTGGGATTTTTGCCCTAATTGATCTCTATTAAGTATTCGAACCAGCATTTCTTGTTAAATCCGGTATTTCTGTGAGGATTTACTTAATTAATTTCTATTTAGGGAATCTGAATAATTCTTTCCTATAAAATCAGTATTCTTTGGAGATTTTACTGATTGATTCTTATTAACTGTCCTGTTAAAATCAGTGTGAGCTGAAATTTTACTTGTTTCTTTATTTGTGACCTTAATTGACCATACTTTCCTTAATTACTCATCAGTATGGTATTGGGATTTCTACTGACTTCCTATATGGTATATTTTTGAGTCCTTACCTTAATTGAACCCCTTGTTGTGACTGTTAATGGGTTACCCCCTCCCCCCCCCAAATTAAGGGGTCTATTTTGGACTCCTATATAAGAATTGATTCCATAACTGATTAATTGCTTCTACTTGATTGAACTGTGATTCTTTTACCTTAATTGGTCTATTCCCTAAGTGCTATATATACACTCTCATTCTTCCCTTTTCAGACATGAACAATAGTTCAAAAGCATACACACACACACACACAAACTTTCTCTCATCTCTCTCTTTGCTACTTGTGCTCATTGCTTGTCTAGCCAGCTGAAAGCCAAGTCTAGACGTGGAATCCTACTTACTTTACTTTCTGTTTTGCTTCCTTAACTGGTACGTTTCTGCTTCTAATGCCATTCATTCTATTATGAAGTTTAAATCTATGTGCTCCTTGTTGCTTTACTTATATTAAGGCTATGTCTTTTTGTATTAGTATAACTACTGCATAGTAATTCTGTGTCTTTTTCTTGTTCACTGCTTTGATCAACATGTTTAAGTACACCCTTCCATGTTTACTGCCTTAATCAGCATGTTATTCCAGTTTAGGTTTCTAGTCCTTCCTGTTTACTGCCTTAAATCAACATGTTTTCTTTTATGCTCTATGCTTTTTATCTATTCTGTCCATTAACTTCAACTGGTATGATCAATACTATGTGTGGTTAAAACCCCTGTCTTCAGCATGACCATCTCTACACTTTATCTCTATGTTGTATTATTTGTTACTGCTAGTTAACACAACTACTGAGCACTAAGTGTGACTGGTAGACTTACGTATTTCTGTCAAGGATTCTAGATCAGTAATCTATGTTCCAATGAATGCTATGAATTTTTTTTGTTGAGTGTCACTCAACCTTTGTCCGTTCTATGTCTTTGTTGCTCAATATGATCTCACTCTCATCTTGTCTTGTGTTTCTGATTCTTGTGTTCCCGGCCCCTGATCCCTATATGTACAATTGTTTTCCCTCACCTAGAATTGATTAATAAACCAAGTTGAATCTGGGCAACACTAAGCTTTGTGATTACCATTGTCTATTGAACCTATTTTCTCAGAATGTTTTCAAAAGTTTTCACTCTTAATATGTTTTCCCAAACTGTGTCCACTCATGAAATACTTTTTCACTCCTAAGTATTTTACTCTTATATTGTTTTCCAAAAGTTATTCCAACTTTGTCAAGCACTCTCACTCCTACTCTTAGATTACTTAAGATTCTTCCCCTCCAGTGTGCGTACTACCTAGGAATCCATGAGATTCCTCCGAACTCTTGCACACTGGGGCTGGACCTTCCACACTGCACATAATCACTTCTCTATTTGAAAGGATCTTGGTGTGAGCATTGCCCGAGGTCCTTGAGGCCCTTGGGAACTTTGACGCACCAGGATACCCCCTATTGGACACTATGAGACTTTTGCATCTTGGAATGTTTGAAGGCCTGGTATTTCTAGGTTCACTTTGGGTCTCTGTTCAGGCTCCCTATAGCATAGTTTTGTTTATTCTGCAATTCATTCGGTCTGTAATAATAATTATTGTAAACAGATATTGGAGAAATTAGTGAAAATGGAGGGCTTCTTATATAATTTTTGTGGGGAAACTAGGTAGAAATCATGCCCTTAGGTTTATTATAACTATTTTCTTGCACTAGAGATCATGTCCTTAGGATTATTTGCCTGCATTTGAGACCATGCTCTTAGGATTGTTTGGCATATTAGAAAACATGTTATAGGCGCATTATGTTCTAAGAAATTATGCTTTTTCAAACTTCTGCATAATCATGTCCACCTAAAAAAATTTGTCACTAAGTTACCGCTAATCCTGCCTAATAAATACGTTCATCCTCTTATATGCATTAGAAGTCATGATCTAGGATTTTTATGGCATTTGCTTTGATACCATGTCTACGTCGTGTAAAATAAGTAACTGTTATGTCTATAAAAGTAGGTTTTAAAAATAATCCCAACACCTAGATATCATGTTATAAAGATAAACGTGTATAAACCAGTTCCGTAACGCTCAACACCTAGACAACATGTTTATAGGACATAATAAATTCAAACTATTTGTTCTAAATCAATTGTTAGAATTATGATTACAGTTAGACAACATGTTTATAGGGTATCTCAGATACACACCTAGGCAAGCCTGTAGGTAATGAAAATCCTGCAAAAAACTAGTAAAGTTATGCTTTGCTTAATTATTTGTGAATTGCCCAGATTCAGCAAGTCCTAATATCAGTAGGCAAACTGATTAGGTCTCTATCGCTTCGCCTTAACATAATACTACATATATTCTTCTTGTTATGCCCACCTAGATATCCTGCTCTAGGACTTTTTCTGAAACATGTGAAATCTTGCTGTTTGAGACGTGCTAATTGTCTGTTTATTTGTGGAGGTAAACATGAGCCCGCTTAATTGTTCTTTTACTTGACAGTACTACTTGTTCTTTAATTGTCGCCTAGATTTTTCTCCTTTAAGTACCTTAGGAAAGTCTAGAACTGCCTTGATTAGAGGTCCTAAATACTTCCAGGACCACAAGGAAGGGACGGGTAATGCACGCATAGAGTTCGTTTAATCAAGAATCTCTTATATAACCACTAAGGGGAGGGTAATTGGGTAGTAAAGGATATGATGACCTGTGCGCTAATGCCAAGTGTAACCCCTCTAGTTGAGGAAGGTTTATCGGGTATTGCATAGATGTTATCCTATAGGCTAATAAACCTAGGACTTCCCTTATTCTTTTAATACATATGTGTGCTTAGACTGCTTTATTTGCTAAAAGACTAATTCACAAAATAAGTTTGGTCGGGACCCACCGTTGTGGACCTCGAGGGGTGCCTAACACCTTTCCCTCAAGGTAATTTCAATCCCTTACCCAATCTATGGTAACACAAATCGGTTTATATGAGTTACTTGCAATAGGTGCCCTAACGCACCTTAAACCCGTTAGTTGGCGACTCTTCAACTTCTATACCCCTTTCCCAAAAGGAAATGAGTTGTCCCAAAGAATGTCAAAACCCTGACTTCCGCTGCAAAGAGGAAAAAAGAGGGCGCGACAGCATGGCGACTCTGCTGGGGACTTTAGGCTTTTACCATAACAAATTTGCTTTGTGAATTAGTCTAAACATGCCTTACTTTGTTAATACTTGCGCACCCTTTCCCTTTCCCGTATGTGAACTTAACTTCTTATTTTCAAATATTTATTTCCTCAATACGAAACTGACTTGTTTCTTTGTTTTCCTTCTTAACGTCTTTCAATTATATATACTGTATTTATTGCTTTTTTAACGTGAAAATACGTGACAACATGCTATTTATTGCTGCATAAATCATAATCGACATCATATTCCACTTGTACCAAAACAATCCTTTAGCAACGCTTGATGAGTGGTTGCTCTCTTCCAATATATCACCCTTTAAATTAGGAAAGGCTTATTTCTGGTAAAACTAGTCGATCAGCGGTGCAGTCGACGGTTCCGTGCCTTTCTCCCTCAAGTTGTTCACTTGAGGGTACTAGTCTAGACCCTCATAATAACCTTACTCTTATTATAACTGTGCATGCATCATGGTCAAACCTAGACGGGTTAATATGCTGCCCACATAATAACCCTTTAAGACGAGCCTTATCCAAAAGTCCACCCGGGTTTCCATAATTCCAACGGACGCAACCACGTTTTGTGCATTAATTTGGAGAACTAAATGCCAATATGCTAATCAGGAGTATAAAAATAGTCGAATCAGGTGGGGGAAAAGGGCCTAACCTTCTTGTTTTGCATAAAATGAGGCACGAGGTCCCCATATTCGGTATGGTCAGCAACATACCACCACTGCTGCTATATTGGTGGGAAAACCTTCCTTCGAGTGATAAGAAACACGTGAAAAAATATTTGGGCAATTTATCTTCCCTGCTAGACATTCACCCAAACAACATGGTGATTGAAGCTGCGACCTTATTCAGGGACAGTGAGAGGGCCGTGTTTCATTTTGGGAATATAGAAATGAAACCACTCCTGGAAGAAATTGGGGGATTTGCTGGACTGCCTTGGGACAACCCTGGGCTATTGGTACCAGAAAACCTCATTGGTAAGGGGTTCCTAAAAATGATGGGTTTAAAGAAGAATGCTGACTTGGAGTGCCTGAAGAAATCCTATATACCCTTCGATTATCTGTACGAGAGATACGGTCATAGAAAGTCTTACCGTTTTTTCCATGATGAAATTTCTATCACTTCTCTAGGTCACATCCATCACAAAGGTTTTGTATTTATTGTATGTTTCTTGGGTTTGATAGTGTTCCCAATGAAAAGGGAAAGAATCCACACTCGACTGGAAATGGTCGCCAAGACTTTGATGGAGGGAATCGAGGGACAGACATACACCATAGTCCCTATGATCAAAGCCGACATCTACCGGGCTCTGAACCGCTGCCAAAAAGGGTTTAAGCATTTCGAGGGTTGTAACCTGCTACTACAACTGTGGTTACTGGAGCATCTTAAAAAGGGTCAGTATCTCCAGGAATTTCCGAGAAGGGCTTGGAACGATCATATTGCCTTCCATCACCCTAATCGAATCCGGCCAGGTTTGCCCAACCGGAAAGAGCCAAAGAATGGGTAGAGTTCTTCGACAATTTGACTGAAGAGCAAGTACAATGGATGTTTGAATGGTTCCCAACTGACAAGTTCATCATCAGGTCCAGGGACGCTCCTCATTTAGTGTTGATCGGGTTAAGGGGAATACACCCCTATGTCCCCATCAGGGTTATGAGGCAAGCAGGCAGGAAGCATGATGTACCACGAGTTGCGAAGATGGGCCATTTCAGAGCAGACTTTCAAGACGATGACATCCCTTACAGGTGCCAAGCTCAGCACATGTGGCACTGCAAGATCATTGTAGAAATGAACACCATTGAGCCAGACAGGTATCACCCAGGGTGTGCACCCTTTTACCCAGCGTGGTTAGAAGACAACTTATATGGGATAGTGAAGCCAGGAACCGGTCGGGGAAACAGGATCATAGATGAAGATGTCGATGCCCAAGTCAAGTACAACAGACTGTGCAAGAGGGTTCATGATTCCGAGACTGAACATCGGGAGATACATGAGACAAATATGAGGTTGATTAATCAATGGAAGGAGATGGATATCACCTCCAATAGAAGGTTAGAATATCTGTAGCAAGGTTTGGTGGAGCTGGAGGGTAAAATCATAAAAAGGATCGACAATTGCTAGAATGCTGAAGGGAGCGAGGGAGGACATTTGGCTAGAGCCTACCTGCTGCTGGGTCTGCGCGAGCTAGGGAACCTGGTTGATGGAGATAGAAAGATCAAATCCAGGGAAGGTCCTTTTGGGACCAAGTAGACTAGATTTATTTGCTTTCTTAATGTAATAAGGCCAAGTTCCAATAGTGACTTATCTTTATCATCTTAGTGTCATTTTGGGATTAGTCTATTTTACATTAATAAAATGAGGCATTTTTTGGCATCTAAGTTCTCCAAATTAAAATGTCGCTAGGCTTACCTCGAGCACAACGAGGCTCCCAAATTAAGACGCGAATTTACATTTCTGCACTATGTGTAATACTGCAAATATTCTTCTTAGAACTCTTACTAACTTGGATACCTTTTGTTTTTCTTTCTTTCTTTTGATTATTCCCATTTCCCAAAGGTTGGTTCGTGCATACTGGCATCATCAACTTATCATACAAGATCCAGGGGCCCTCCACCTTCTTCTCCTCCTAGTCCACCAAAAGACAAAGGAAAATCAAAGATGGAAGATTTGAACAACACCAGAAAAGAAAACACTACCCATGTTGAGCATGTAGAAGATTCTGATAGTCGGGGTACTCAGGCCCCAAATAATGCAGTTTCACGGCTTGAACAGAAAATACTGGAACTCTAGGGTGAGCTCGAGCATGTCCGGAACGTAGCAAACCTATCCTTCTCACTCAGTGTCCCAGACATCAGTCATCCAAACACCTAGAATCCCGCACTACCTCAAAACACACCCAACAAACGCCCACAAAATCTTCCTGCACCTCACCATTATACAACCCCACCACAAAATCAAACTATCCACAGTACCAGCAGAACACCTACAACACTCCACAAAATACTCCGTCAGTTATTTCCGAACCCAAGAACTCCACCAATGATCACCACTATACCCAAACTCTCGGTCACCAAAACAACTCTATATACGTGGAGACCCTACCTCACTCCACTCAACCCATATCCTATGCATCAGAATCTGCTGAAAAGGACATGCTCATTAAGAACCTGGCTGAGGAACCCAAGAAATTGACAAGTCAAGTTCAAGGCGTCGAATGAGGCAAAGGGATAGAAGGTCTGAACTATGAAGACCTATGCATACAGCCGGATGTAGAACTACCGGAGGGTTACAAACCTCCCAAGTTCGAGATGTTTGACGGAACAGGTGATCCCAGGGTTCATCTAAGGACCTATTGTGATAAGCTTGTCGGGGTTGGAAAGGATGAAAGGATTCAGATGAAGCTTTTTATGAGGAGTCTTACAGGAGATGCCTTGTCCTAGTACATCGGCCAAGATCCGAAGAAATGGTCCAACTGGGTGAGTATGGTGTATGCTTTTATGGGCAGATTCAGGTTCAACACAGAGAATGCACCAGATGTCTTCTACATTCAAAACCTTAAGAACAAGCCTACTGAGACTTTCCGCGAGTATGCTACTCGTTGGAGGTCAGAAGCAGCCAAAGTCAGGCCGACGTTAGACAAGGAAAAGATGAACAAGTTCTTCGTCAGAGAACAGGATCCACAGTACTATGGAAGGTTGATGGTTATTGAAAACCATAAGTTCTCTGATATAATCAAGCTCGGGTAAATGATCGAAGAGGGCATCAAAAGCGGGATGGTAACAAACTTTGAGGCATCACAGGCCACTAACAAAGCATTACAGTCAGGGGCTATATCTAAGAAGAAGAAAATGGGAGCAGTAATGGTCGCCCAAGGACCCAAAACTGCATTCGTATGTCAGACCTCCCCACTTGCGTATCAAGCACCTCCACCCACATATCAACCATCACCTCCACCCACATATCAACCATCACCTCCACCCACATATCAACCCTCATCTCCCAGATATTCCCAACCAGCCACTGCTTATCACACCTATAATTCCCAACCATCTCATTTTCAGTCACCTCCAACTCGTCCAAAACTACCCAAGACCGCGACCTAACTTTGATCGCAAACCACCCAAACAATACACTACCATCGCTGAACCCATCGACTAGCTGTATGACAGGTTGAAGTCTGCTGGTTACGTCACTCCCATCCCTGATGTGGCCATGGAGAACTCATCCCAATGGGTCAACCCAAATAAGACTTTTGCATATCATTCTGGCATGAAAGGGCACACCATTGACGAATGCCGAACACTGAAAGACAAGATCCATACCCTGATTGACAACAAGGTCATCCAGGTGTTGATACCCAATTTTTTCTCAAATTATTCTTAATTTGCATATGTACCTTCAAAATGAGGTTTTCATGACAATTGGTATTTTTCTATAATTTTACCATATTTTTATTAATTTGTTTAATTTATCTAGTAGTTTTATCTCTAATAATTAATTACAAATTGCATTACAAACGACTTCAAAAAACATTCCTTAACTTAAAATATAATATTTGGTCCTATTAAGACCAAATTATTTCACAATTAGCCAAATTGGCACTATTTGGCTATAATTGCAATAACTTTGCAGTTATAACCTAATCATATGTTTTATGTTATTTTTACTCAATAATTAGTCATTCATGTTTTTAAATACTAATTAATCAATTTAATTTAATCTATTAAGCATCAATTTCATTTTAATATAATTATTAGCTATTTTTATAAATTATTTATCTATTTTAATTGGGTATTTAATAAGTAGCCACTTTTATTTTTGAATCCTAGCCTAATTAAATCCGGACCCCTACCCATTTAATTAGCTCAAATAGCAGGCCCAAACCTTAAAGCCACCCGACCCAATCCCCCTTTTAATCTGGACCGTTGATCATTTTTTATCAACGGACCAGATTAAATCTTACCATAATTAATTCTTAAAGACTACCCTCCCCCCATCTCATTTCCCCCTCTCATTTGTTACACTCAATCGTCTCTCCGAATCCTCTCACCTCTCTCTCTAAACGCTCCATCTACTGAGCCCTATCTCCCCTTCTCCGGCCACCTCCTCGCCGGAAACCATGGAGGTTTCACTTCTTACCAGCCTTATGGCTCCTCCCTTCGCATTTGTGTCACCGGTTGAGGTTCTCAAGTGACCCAGAGACAATTCTCTCCCATCTCCGATCTCATGCCATCTTTCCGGCCGTCTATGGTCGTTCGAGTAAGATCTATCACCCTCCGGTTGAAAGCCAGCAAGATTTTGAGTTTTCTTCTTCTTCTCTGAGGTTTTCTCTGGAAACCCTAAACTTAAAACCCTCCGATCTTTCTAGATATGTAACAGATCTATGGATATTTTGAGGTTTTCACATGTTTTCTTCCAAAAATCTCATGTTTTAAGAACGATTTCTTCATCTTTAAAAAAAACTAGGGTTTCTTAACCCCTTTCAAAACGCTTTCTCTTATGATTTTTAGTACTAATCTACTGTCACGACCCAAATCCTAATTCAGGTCGTGATGGCGCCCAACGGCTGGGTTAGGCAAGCCAACATGAAATCCACTATGTGTTACCCTTTCCAATTGATTATATATTCCAATATTTACAAATTTTAAACAGATTTAAGCATTATATCCAAAAATGATAACTCGGTAACGATGCGTGGGCCAAAAGCTACGCATATATATGAATATACAGCCCAAAACCCAAAATAAACACTATGTGTGTGCCAGGAACTAGTGTCACGGGCATGCTAACAGAATAACCAAAACATAATATATACAATCCCACTATCTGAATGAAATAGACGGGAAAACACAAAAGGAAAACTCCATGGTACTGCTGGAAACCGCCAGAAGAAGCAGCTCACCGTGAAGTCAAGTCCACTAGCTCAGGATCTATCCCCGGTATAATAACCAGAAGCACCGACCTCAGTACCTGTACAGTTAAGTACAAAAGTGCAGCATGAGTACATATTAAATAAATATGTACCTAGTGAGTATCCCGTCTAATCTCAAAGAAGTAGTGACGAGAGGTCAAGTCGATACTCACTAAGGTCCAATAGTAATAACATATGATAGAATATAATGAAATACAGTAGACATGTAAGGAATAGGCAACAATTACATATCGAGAGCAGAATTCCAAACAACTACTGAATTAAGCAATAATGCACTTTCAAGGGGTAGGACCACCGGAATGAACCAATAATAACCAAGTCTTAGATCCGCCGTGGCGTACGGCTCGCTCCCATAAAGTACCTTCCAAACCCTCGGTGGCGTACGACGCGATCCCATATACGTATACAAGTACCTCTCACTCCACCGTGGGGTACGACCCGATCCCATATAGGTATAATCACTCTCGAATCCGCCGTGGCATACGGCCCGATCACAATATAGGTATAATCACTCTTAAATCCGCCGTGGCGTACGACCCGATCCCAATATAGGTATAATCACTCTTAAATCCGCCGTGGCGTACGACCCGATCCCAATATAGGTATAATCACTCTTAAATCCGATGTGGCGTACGACCTGATCCCAATATAAGTACAGAACACTCGCAAGTCCGCCGTGGCATACGGACCGATCCCATAGATACACAAATACAATTACTTCGAGTCAAGTATCACGAAATCTTTTAGATGAAATATTGCTATACACCACAGGAGTACAGAACATATATATATATATCAGGACAAGGAAGAACAATGAACATGATGTGTCCTAACTACCCGGACATAACAATAATAGCCGCTACGTACAAACTCTCATCACTTGGTGCGTACGTAGCCCCCAAACAAGTACACATAGCATTTAGAGCACCTAGGGGGATAATTCCCTCTTACAAGGTTATAAAGGAGACTCACCTCGTGTCGAAACTACCCCTCGGATCAAGGATGCACCCGAAACTCCGAACTCTACCCTCGAGGACTCGCAACTAGCCAAATATAGTACAATTACATCAATTCAAGCTTGAAGGAGGAAAATTATCCTATGTTATTCAAAATTTCACATTCTTGAAGAAATCCCAAATTTCAACCCCGGTCCCGCACACTCGAGTTCTGAAAAATTCTCAAAGGAATCACTCACCCAAAGCCTAAGGATTATTAATATGTAGTTTCTACTTGAATTCATAGCATTAAACGGACAATTCGCTAATTTCCTCAAGAACCCTAAATTTACTAGCCAAATCTTGATTTCCAATGACCTAGTAGTTAATCCCATTAATAATTCATGTATTAAACTAGTAATAAGGAGGAACTAACTTACCTCAACAGCAGCTAGGTCGTGGTGTGTTCTTCCCAAGCTCACAAGTCTCTAATGGAGATATGAAATGAAAAGAGATGAAGAAATCCCGTATTTTAAAGAATATTGATTTCCTGGATACAGGGGTTCCGCACTTGCGGCTCGAGGACCGCACCTGCGGTCTCGAGCCTTCGAGCTGGGGCTCGCACTTGCAGAACTGTGCAAGTGGGGCTGCGGTCGCACCTGCAGAGGGATTATCGCACATGCGGTTCCGCTCCTGCGGACTTTTGTCCGCACCTGCGAGAATGGGGGACCTCACCTGGGGTCGCACCTGCAATGCTTGGGACCGCAGGAGCGGTCCTGCACCTGCAACTAGGCAACCGCACATGCGGTCACACCAGATCAGGTGCACTAGTAGTTGCATCAACTAGTTTTTAGCCCCGTTTGGTGTCCGGGAGGCACCTGGGCCCACCCGAGCCCCCATCCAAATACACTAACAAGTCCTAAATCATAATACGGACTCGCTCGAGCCTTTGGAACACTCAAAACAACACTAAATCTCGCAATCACACCCCAAAACCCCTAAAACCATAACTTAAGAAACTTAAAGTTCTTGATTTCTATAACGATGCGCCGGACCGACCTATACAATTCGGAATGACATCAAATTTTGCAGACCACTCATAAATGACTTAACAGAACTATTCTCGGTCTCGGAATTTCATTCGGACCTCGATATCATAAAATCACATTCCAAACCAAATTTCAAATTTAAGGACCTTATTTCTATATCGGGCGCCGAAGCGCTCCCGGGTTATCGAAAACCCATTCCGAACATACACTCAAGTCCGAAATCATCATACAAAGCTACTAACACTGTCAGAGTTCGATTCCGAGGTTGTTTGCTCAAAATATTGACCGAAGTCAAACTTGGCCAAATAGGCCAACCTTAAGGAACCAAGTGTTCCTATACTGCTCAAAGTACTTCCAAATCCTGAACCACCAGTCCCCACAAGTCACAAATCACAAGAAGACGCTATGAGAAGTCTTATTTAGGGGAACGGGGTCCGATAACGTAAAATGACCGGTCGGGTCGTTACATTCTCCCCCTCGTAAACAAGCGTTCGTCCTCGAACGAGACTAGAATCGTACCTGAAGTGCTGAATAGCTGTGGATATCTGCTCCGCATGCCCTCCTCGGACTCCCAAGTCACCTTATCGACTGGTTGGCCCCTCCACTGGACCTTCATGGTAGAAACTCTCTTAGACCTCAACTGGCGGTCCTGTCTATCAATAATAGCAACTGGCTCCTCCTCGAAGCCCAACTTCTCATCTAACTGAGAAGTGCTGAAATCAACCACGTGAGAGAAATCGGCATGATATCTCCGGAGCATGGATACATGAAAGACTGGATGAATTCCGGATAAACTAGGAGGTAACGCTAGCTCATAAGCAACCTCTCCGACTCGCATCAATACCTCGAAAGGACCTATAAACCTTGGGCTCAACTTGCCCTTCTTCCCGAATCTCATAATGCCCTTCATCGGCGAAACCTTTAGCAGAACTTTCTCTCCCTCCATAAATGCTACGTCACGCGCCCTCTGATCCGCATAACTCTTTTGTCTGGACTGTGCTGTGCGGAGCCTCTCCTGAATCAACTTCACCTTCTCCAAAGCATCTCTCACCAAATCAGTGCCATATAATCTAGCCTCACCAGGCTCAAACCACCCGATAGGAGAACGACACCCCCGACCATACAAAGCCTCAAATGGAGCCATCTCGATGCTGGACTTATAACTATTATTGTATGCAAACTCAGCCAAAGGAAAGACCTGGTCCCACTGACCCCCAAAGTCGATCACACAAGCCCTGAGCATGTCCTCCAATATCTAAACTGTATGCTCTGACTGGCCATCAGTCCGAGGGTGAAATGCTGAACTGAGATCTATCTGAGTGCCCATCTCACTATGTAATTCTCTCTAGAAGTGCGAGGTGAACTGAGGAGCTCGATCTGATATAATGGACACCGGCACACCGTGCAACCGGACTATCTACCGAATATAAATCTGGGCCATCCTCTTTGAAGTGTAAGTAGTGGCCACAGGAATGAAATGCGCCGATTTGGTCAATCTATCCACAATGACCCAAACCGCGTCAACCTTCCGCAAAGTCCGAGGCAGCCCAACCACGAAGTCCCTAGTGATGCGCTCCCACTTTCACTCAGGAATGGGCATCTGCTGAAACAGGCCTCCTGGCCTCTGATGCTCGTATTTAACCTCCTGGAAATTGACACACCTAGCCACATACTGCACAATGTCCTTCTTCATACGCCTCTACCAGAAATGCTGCCTCAAATAACGATACATCTTCGTCGCTCCTGGATGAATAGAATACCGAGAATGGTGCGCCACTGCTAGAATACTCTCCCTCGCGCCATCAACATCAGGAACACACAAACGACCCTGGAGTCTCAAAACACCATCCTCGCCCAAGGTAACCTCTTTGGACCTACCCTGGACCACCGTCTCCTGAAGCTCTGCCAGACATGGATCATCAAACTGTCGGGCCCTAATCTCTCCCAATAATGAAGACTGAGAAACCACATGGTCTAGAACTCGACGAGGCTCCGAAAGATCAAATCTCACTAGGCGATTAGCCAAAGATTGAATGTCTAAGGCTAGAGGCCTCTCCTCTGCTGCGATGTAGGCCAAACTACCCATACTCTCTGCCCTCCTGCTCAGAGTATCCGCTACCACATTTGCCTTGCCTGGGTGATATAGAATGGTGATATCATAGTCCTTTAACAACTCAAGCCACCTGCGCTGCCTCAAATTAAGATCCCTCTGATTGAACAGGTGTTGCAAGCTGCGATGGTCGGTATAAACCTCACAAGACACACCATACAAGTAGTGCCTCAAAATCTTCAAAGCATGAACGATTGCCGCCAACTCCAAGTCATGCACAGGGTAATTCTTCTCATGAACCTTCAGCTGACGGGAAGCATAAGCAATAACTCTCCCGTCCTGCATCAACACACATCCCAACCCGATGCGTGAAGCGTCGCAATACACAGTATACATCCTAGAACCGGAAGACAATGTTAGAACTGGTGCTGAGGTCAATGCTGTCTTGAGCTTCTGAAAGCTTGCCTCACACTCGTCATACCATTGGAACGGGGCATTCATCTGAGTCAATCTGGTCAATGGAGCTTCAATAGAAGAGAACCCTTCCACGAATCGACGATAATAGCCTGCTAGGCCCAAGAAACTCCTGATCTCTGTAGGTGAAGTAGGACGCGGCCAACTCTGAACTGCCTCAATCTTCTGAGGATCAACCTTGATACCTTCTCCGGATACCACATGCCCCAAGAACGCCACGGAATCTAACCAGAACTCACACTTGGAGAACATAGCGTATAGCTTCTGTTCCCGCAAGGTCTGGAGCACAACTCTCAAATGATGCTCATGCTCACCCAGGATCCACGAATAAATCAAGATGTCATCAATGAAGACGATGACGAAGGAATCAATATACGGCCTGAATACCGTATTCATGAAGTCCATGAACGTTGCTGGGCATTAGTCAAACCAAAGGACATCACCAGGAACTCATAATGGCCATATCTGGTACGAAATGCAGTCTTCGGAACATCTGAAGCTCGAATTTTCAGCTGATGGTAACCTGATCTCAAATCAATCTTCGAAAACACACGAGCACCCTGCAACTGGTCAAACAGACCATCAATGCGCGGCAGAGGATACTTGTTCTTAATGGTAACCTTATTCAACTGGCAGTAATCAATACACATCCGCATAGACCCATCCTTCTTCTTCACAAATAGAACTGGAGCACCCCACAACGACACACTCGTCCTGATGAACCCCTTGGCCAACAACTCCTCAAGTTGCTCCTTTAACTCCTTCAACTCCTTAGGAGAAATACGGTACGGGGGAATAGAAATAGGCTGAGTATATGGAGCTAAATCAATACAGAAATCAATATCTCGATCTGGAGGCATGCCTGGAAGTTTGAAGGAAACACATATGCAAACTCTCGAACAACTGGCACTGAATCAATAGTCGTGGACTCGACGGTGGTGTCCCGCACATAAGCCAGGTAAGCCAAACAACCTTTCTCGACCATATGTCGAGCCTTCATGAAGGAAATAACTCGGCTGAATGCACTAACTGAAGAACCTCCTCACTCTAGTCTAGGAGACTCAGGCATGGCTAAAGTAACTGTCTTGGCATGGCAATCCAACACAACATGGTAAGGAGATAGCCAATCCATGCCTAGAATAACCTCGAAATCAACCATTGTCACACCTCCTTTTTCACTACCCTTGTGATGTATTGATGAAAGGGTAGTAAGGGATTTTTTCCACTTTAAGTGACATTATTCAGTTTCGGGACTTATTTATTATTTCAGAGACGCCACCCGGATTTTTGACGATGTTCCGGGACACCGTTTTGTTTTGAAAATCCCACCGAGGAAGATTTGACTCTGTTTTGATTTGTCTGCGACCAGAAATCTGAGTAAGGAATTCTGTTAACCCGAGAGAAGGTGTTAGGCATTCCCGAGTTCCGTGGTTCTAGCACGGTCGCTTAACTATTATTATTTGGCCTAAATTATCCGATTATTTACGTGCTTTAAACTATATTTAAAACTCTTTGAAATATAGCCGCTTTTGATAGTATGGATTAATCTTGAAAACAAGTCACGAGAACGTGCACTTGTTATGCTTTTGGATGTGTTACAATTACGCCACATGAAATGCACCCGTAATTGCAACACGTAATTTTATTATAGTTTGAAGTTGAAGTCGGGGACATGAGTTATCGCACCCTAGTGTAAATTACGTAGTCAGGACTATGGTCGTGACGGTTTTATAACGCCTATTTGAGGCAATGTTCGATCATTCTTTATGTTTTCTACTTTTGAAAGAGCGTTTTAGTTTTAAGATCAATTAGGATGTTTATGAATTTATCTTAAATAAGTCACGATGGAGTGCACTTGTTGTTTTTGAGCACACGGTAAACACGTCACATGAAATGCACTCGTGGTTGCTATATACATTTTATTAATGTTTGAAGTTGAGGGTCGGGGGCATGAGTTTCCACTCCCGAGTGTAGGTTACGGTAGTTTCGGAATAATATTTGATTTTTCCACTAGGTTTTATAATTTTAATCTAAAGGGAGTATCCCTAGCCTATGGGATAAAATCATCTAAAACTGGATTCATTATCCTAAAGGCAAGTATTTGGGCTAGGCCACATTATAGCCCCATAATTGTTTATCCCTTTTGGTCAATCCTAATTATGTCTATTTGAGAAAGAAGGGGTTTGAACAATTTTAGCTAAAAATGAAAGAAATTGAAAAGCACGAAATCGATTCAAGTAAACATATTTCAACTTCACATCTTATGTAAAAAAACAGACATGCTATTTGAAATCCCTACAATTATAGACATTTTTCTGAATCGAAATTCCAAATATGAGAAAAACAAAGCTTAACCAAGTTTAAACATTTTTGTACCATCATTTTTATAATGTTGTGCCAAACGTAGTATAAGTTCGAAATATGTGTTTTGGATTTAAGAATCGGGCCTGCTACTGAGCTAAGAATTCATTAAATGCAAACTTTAAACTCGATTTTAGGAGGATTCAAGAAAGATCAATCATTTGTGGACGAAATTTTATACTAGTTTAATTGTAACATCGAAAACTATATGAGAATAATTTGGACTTCTAAGCAAAACATTAATAATCAGATTGAAACAAACATGTATGATGATATAAACAGTCCAGTTTTTGTTTACAGCAACTCTGAAATAAGCAGATACGTTTGTCTTACATATCAATTGCGAAATACAAGTTTTTCTTTTCTTAGAAATACACAGTATACTAAATGACAGTAACGATCTTATTCTATGACTGCTCCAGATCTACTTCAGACTCCATGTGCTCTTTCTTAGTCCAAATGAAGAAAAAGACCTGTGATTTAAAAAGAAAACAAAGATTTGCATTTTTTAGAGTGAATCTGACCTAACTGATGGTCAGATTCTTCTCTATAATGCTATTATGAATATGACTCCAGGTTTAAAGCTAAGACTATGGAAAACATTGAGCCATACGACCTAAACTACAACTACATGCATGTATATAGCATTTAAGCCTAACAGTGATGAACTAACATACAACTAACTCTACATTCTTGGGCATGTATAAGCATGTCAACATAGAGAAGCTGAGATTAATAAGAACAAAGCATATAAAACACTGATATGTAGGTAAGTTTCATTCAGAAGTTTCATTTATCATAAGGTGAAGCCACGTACCTTAAAAATGTGAAATAATAAGGGAAAAACTGGACCAAAATAGGGGTCAGATGCTACAAACTGGAGATCAACACATCACTAACAGGCAACAAGACCAGCAGTAGGGAAAACCAGGAAAGTGAGAGCTTGAAAAAACCAGAAATTGAAGAAATACCAGCAAAAAGACCAGATTTCAAACGGATAAACCTAACATCCCAGAAAACCAACAGCTACCACCCAGGTTCAAAAATACCAAGACTGAGAAACCCCCCCCCCCCTAGCTTTTTAAAGATGTTTCTGTACCTAATCGAGTATTCTTTCAGTATAGGATTTCTACTGTGTATGAAAACTTTTGTATTCAGATTTTTAGCATGCAAAAAGGCTCGAAAAAGTCCTCTTCTAATGGTGAAAAATGTGTCTATATATAAGGGAACTTTTGATAGGATATGCTCAGCATATTCCTTATCTAACAGGCTGAAAATAGTACAATGGCAGCTGTTATCCTTATCCCTTGGGACAGCTGCCCTCATTCTAGAAAATTCCAGCCTTTACAATTACTATTCTACCCCCAAAATATCTGATTTCCTAGTTCTAGAAGGTTCTTGGGTTGTTACACCCAATATTCCTTCAACTAAAGTACTAAATTACCCTTCTAGGTTCCTAGAATTACCCTTAGGTTGACTAGGGTTAAGTTTGATTGGGGTTAGCTGTTAACCTGGGTTAGTTGTCCTTAATTAGTCATTTAGTTAATCAAAACTAATTAATCTTACCTAGTATTAGGTGGTTGATTAGGTTCTCAACTACTAATTGACTTCAAACTTGTTTAGGATTTTAGGTTAATTAATAAAGATCAGCTAAGTTGTTAGGTTTAGTCAATTTCCCTGTATTAAGGTCTGGTTTAGCTTCACTTGAGCCTAGGGGAAATTAGTTTGTTTAGGTTATTTGAATATGCCAATCTAAACTAAGAGCTGAAATTTGACCTATGATTAATTGGAGGTTAACACCTAGTTGCGACTAATAACATAGGCAGCAAAAATCAAGGCTAAATCAAGCGATGACCTCAAACAATACACGAGAAANAGTCGTGATGGCGCCCAACGACGGGGTTAGGCAAGCCAACACAAATTACACTAAGTGATACCCTTCCCATCTAATTAAACAAGTCAAAGATTTACCAGTTTATAACAACTAACATGATACTAGCCTTGAGCGAAGGTAGATTCATAGTAGATACAAAGCCGAAATAAAACATACACATGCCTGTACAACCCGAACCCAAAATATATTTATATACACTACACGTGTGTGCCAAGAAATAGTGTCACGAGTGTCAGGGGCAACTACTGAATATACAATGACTACAATATATACAGAGTCTCCATCTGAATGAAATGGATAGAGAATATAACAAAAGAACTCCAGGGTGCTGCTAGGAAGTCGTCGGGAAAACAGCTCACCGTGAAGTATGACCACGCTATCTAGCACCGGCCTGATAATCAGATGCGCCAGCCTCCAGACCTGTATAGTCAAGTACAGAAAGGAAAAGAAAGTGCAGCATGAGTACATATTAAATAAATATGTACCCATTGAGTATCCCGCCTAAATCGAAGAAGTAGTGATGAGAGGTCGACTCGATACTCACTAAGGTCCAACAGTACTAACATATGATAGAATATAATGAAATACAGTAAGCATGTCAGGGAAAATAAGCAACCAGTATATATATCAAAAGAAGAAATCCAACAATCGCTGAACTAAACAATAAAGCACTTTCAATGGTAAGACAACCGAACGATACAAAAATAACAAATTTTTAGATCCGCCGTGGCGTACGGCCCGCTCCCATAAGGTACCTTCTACGCTCAACATGGCGTATGGCCCGATCCCATATTCATTTCAATTTCTTTACAACACTGCCGTAGCGTACGACCCGAGCCCATATATTTCATAATTTCTCAACACCTCCATGGCGTACGGCCCGCTCCCATATATTTCACAATTGTTTCAATTCCGCCGTGGCGTACGGCCCATTCCCATATATTTCACAATTCTTTCAATTCCGCCGTGGCGTACGGCCCGCTCCCATATATTTCACAATTCTTTCAATTCCGCCGTGGCGTACGACCCGCTCCCATATATTTCAAAATTCTTTCAAATAAGCCTCAGAAGAATAACATGATGCAAAACATAATTTCATAGTACATATGGCGTTACAATAAACCATATGAAGCATTACACGGAAAATATATCAGGCATTACAAGAAAAGGCATATAAGGCATTACGAGAAAAAGTATACAAGGCATGATGTGGGCCTAACTACCCGGACATAACAATAATAGCCGCTACGTACGGACTCTCGTCACTTGGCGCATACGTAGCCCCCAAAAAATTTACACATAGCATATACATCACCTATGGGGACAATTCCCTCTTACAAGGTTAGAAAGGAGACTCACCTCGTGTCGAATCTACCCCTCGGACCACAATTGCGCCCGAAACTCCGAACTCTATACCCGAGGACTCGCAACTAGTCAAAAAGTGCAAAATTAGATCAATGCATGCACAATGTAAGAAATTATCCTAGCTATTCAATAAAGTCGCCATTCTTGAAGAATTCCCAATTTCCAACCCCGGTCTCTCATGATCGAATTCCGAAAATTCTCGAAGGGATCACTCACCCATAGCCTAAGGATCACTAAGGTGTGATTTCCACTTGAATTCATGGCCTAAAATGGAAAGTTACAAAATCCTCAAGAACCCTAAAATTTCTACCTAATTCTCTTATTTTTTGATGATTTAGTAGTGAATTTAACTAGGAATTAATGTTAAAGCTAGAAGATTATGGGGGTTTAACTTACCTCTTACAGTGGGTGGTCGTGGGAGGTGCTTCCCAAGCTTGGTTTCTCTCTAATGGAAGTTGATGGTGGGTAAAATGAAGAAAAACCCATAATTTGGACATTTAAAAGGGGCTGGCAACAGTGATTTCCGCACCTGCGACCTTGGGACCGCAGGTGCGGTCCCACACCTGCGAGAAAATCACCGCCCCTGCGGAAAAAGGGCCTGGGACCCTGGCATCGCGCCTGCGGAGAAGGATTCCGCGCCAGCGGTCCCGCTCTTGCGGCCTGGAGCTCACACCTGCGGACTTTTGGGCAAGGGGGCTGAGGTCGCGCCTGCGGAGGAGGTTTCCGCACCAGAGGACCCGCTCCTGCGGAAATTGTTCCGCACCAGGGGAGGATCCGCACCTGCGAGGCTGGGACCGTAGGAGCGGTCCCGCACCTGCGGCTGGGCAACCGCACCTGCAACAGCTGCACCAGCAGTTGTTTTAGCTGGTTTTTGGCCTTGTGTGGTGTCCGGGAGGCACCTGGGCCCACCCGAGCCCCCGTCCAAA